>BSBK01003546.1:352500-467500 GCA_027943335.1 Chamaecyparis obtusa
CTGATGTTATCTATGTTAGATCTAGGAGAGATCTGTGAGCCTAGGGTAGTTTACCTGGACATGTAGTAGGAGGTGGCTTGCATTAAGCACTGAGACCCACAAGTGGCTGCTAGGATCACTTATTGTAAGTATCAGTAATGAAGTGATAACCTAATATAATTAAGGGGAAATGCATGAACCTAAAAATACAAGAGTCCTCACCCATGCTTGAGTGCTAGTATAGACTAAGATGGTGTTGAGAAGATGACTAGCCCCCTTGTAAGGGATGAGTTGACATAGTTTATGACTTCATCTATACGAGAGGTCATTGATACCATGTATGGTCACTTGGGTGCCAGGATCTAGAGAGATTACTAGGACAAAACTCAAGGGTTAGACATACATGATGACACCTTCCTATGCATAGTCTAGTTATTCTACATGTGTCGGTTGCCTCTGGATTAGTGAGTTGTACCTATTACTTTATTTTGTATACCTTGAGTTACAGTGCTTTCAAGATCCTTCTGCTTAGGGTTTTATCCTTGTTTTTCATTGGTTATCCGATTGGGGTTTGTGGTTATCTCCTTAGCACGATGGGGTAGGCATTTGTGGTTCTACATGGATGAGTGGTAGTGATTCTTTACCATTTGAGATTCGACATCTTGGTGCCGATGCTTGATGGTGATTCTGCGATTAGATTTTCTTATGCTTCTTCTTTGATTTATCTTATTGTATCTTCATTATTTGTAATCCTATATTAGTGTATTGCATGTGATACCTAATCTGGACATTGTACTATTATAGTTAGATTTATTACTACATACCTTGTGACATGTGCAGTGGATGTGGGTTGATTTATATATCATGGATGTCCATGAGGATTGTATTTATTGTTATATCATGTAATTGTAATAATTATGTTATGGAATCTTTTGTTGATGTTAGTTTAGTTGTGTTTTTCTCTTAAGTAATTCTACATCATGGGACCCTCAAGATTTGTAATCTGTGTTGGATGTTGTTTCAATGTGAGTAAATGGTAATTGCTTCTACACAATTGTTTATTTTGTATGTTAACTTTAGAAAAAAAAATTATTCACCAAACTTAGTAGCATGTTTTAGGTTAACTTCTCTTGGGTTCCCTAGTAGGGCATTACAATGTGATTTTAGAAGATTACATTTGAATACAATTATACATGTTCTTTCTTTCTGCTAAGTTTTATGTTATTGGTGAAAATATAGTAATCAATCACAAAACTAACTATCAAAGAGAGTTTTTCATTTATAAATTCTTTTGAGTTTGATACATATCTGGCACAATGACCTATCTATCACTCTCTCTATCCGTATGCTCTGGTGGTCGATGGCTCCTAGATCTCTCTAATCTATGATGAGAAGATGAAGGTCTCTATACGGTATTCTGTGAGTGGCTCTCTGATATACTAAGCTCATATAAGAACTCATGTGATCTCCATAGGGCAGCCATCAACCTCTCCTCTCTTTCTTTGCATAACCTCATCTCTCACTGGACACAAGAAAAGATATTGGCTTGCCTACCCAGATCTCTATGACTAATGGGGAACTCTCATTGGCTAGCTAGTAGTCAATAGGATAGGCATGTATCCTTTAGGACCTCAAATACAAAGATCCTCCACTTCTCTACACTAGCTACAAAATTAAAATGTATTTATCTTTTAGTCCTTTTTCTTCACAAATTAAGTTAAATATTTAAATCAAATACATGTTTTATACCTAGATCTCCCTCCTGGGTATCATTGAAGGGTCTTGATGGTGGGGGTATAGATTGAATACTCTCTCTATGCTCTTTATGTCTAGGTCTTAGAGGTGGTGTCTCTTTATGGGCACATGGAGGTCATCGTGATCTCAATGGTGATGTATGAACAATGTGTACATCCACACTGGTACTATCAACTGGGGGCATCCTATCTGCTCTTTCCTCCATTCTCTCCTCATCCATGGTATCTCCCATAGAGATGGGCTCCTCCTTGTCTCTGTCATCCTCCTCCTCCTCTAGTATGCTACTATCTCAGTGTGTCCTCTCTGAAAGGCTTGGATCACCCATGGAATAGTCATTAGGGAAGATGGGGTGGGTTCCCTTCAGACTCCACTATCTGATGTAGTCCCTGCTAATGCCTTGATAGGCCACATCGAGGGCTACCTCTGTATCCTCTCTGCTTGACATCCTGATTTCTCTCCTAAAATCTACAAATGGTAAGATTGAGTAGGTATGTGCTCTCTTCCCTTATTTATAGATCAAAATTAGGGTTTTTATTAGGGTTTTTGTTAGGGTTTGTTAGGGTTTATTTATGTTAAATTTGAAATCCCCTTCATATTCTTTTAGATAGACATTCACTCTTTTCATCATAACTTGAGTTCTGTAGCTCTATTTTTAGTGTTGTCTATAGGGTTGGAATTGCGATGCAGATACCTAACTCCTTGAATCAATTTAGGAAGGGTAGGAATCCTTCTAACTACTTTAGGAATATGCATTTTTTAATAAATTACATATCCAGTGTATAGGGCCATTCTTATCACCATGTTTCACCCTTCAGAAGTAGAAAGCCCAAACAGGGGGGCATAAGGGGCTCTACGCACTTCTCAATTTCATTATAGTAAGTCTTAGGTGATTTATGGATTTTTTTTAACCTTGTGTGTTGCAGGTTGCGAATAATAATAGTTTTTTGTAGGATCTCTACATTGAGGACTTGGTTATATCTTTTTTATTTATTATGATGTTTTCTTACTTTAGCTTGCATATTCACGTAGTATCATATCTAAGCTAAAGTGGGGTCTAAATGTATCATCTTAAAATAGAAGCACTTCCATCTTGGTAGGTTTAGCACCCTCATTTAGTGCATTTCCATGATAGATTTGCATTTAGAATGCATCTGCACTTGATTCTTTGTTTCTAGGTGAAATTAGGGTTAGGATCCTGAGGATTCTCCTTGATTACCTTCTTTGTGGATCTATTTTCTAGGTAGGACCTATGTGCTGGTCCTCCTAGCCTTCATAACATTTCTTCTAGACCTTTGTGCCCTCTCTAGCATTTTATTCTATTTTCCCATCATTCTAAGTCTCTAGTCCACCCAAAAACTTCACTGAAACTCTAAGGTGGCTAGCTTGAACCCTCAGGTTAGGGTCGAGGTCGACCTTGACCTTTGTTTGGTTTTGGTTTCAGCTTTTAAATTTGGATCATAGCAGGGCCCTAAATTAAAAAAGGGCCTTTGGATCTGAGTGCAGAAGGGTTTTTATTCAAAATTCATTTAATACATTTCCTCCTTAGTTGTCTATTGTGATTGGACCATAATTCAAGGTGAAATTTAATTAGGGGCCCTTACATTTCCCTAGGAACCTTGTCTTGAGATCTCTATATAAGCACTCTCTTTTGCCTTCATTTCAAGAGGTCAAAAAACAAGTCATAAGGAAGTCATGGGAAGTTAAGAGAAGTTATGAGGGGATGACATAATGATGAGATGATGATGTAAGATTACAAGAGGATGATATAGGAGAATAAGATATGATGATGCCTTGATGCAAGAAAGCATTTCGTGGGCAAGTTATTGTGGACATTCATTTGGAGCAAGAAAGCTTCCTTCTTCCTTGATATACCATTTTCAACATTCAAGCATTCTAAAGATACAATCATGGGGTAGCAACTATGGATTGTGATTTTGGTAGGAGTACTTTATCATTAGGGGCTTGGTATGCTTTCTTTATCATATTCAAATCTATGCATTGCTCTCTCATTTCAATTCATTCTAGGGTTTCAATCTAGAGGATTAGATCTTTGCATTACACACTCAAAGCTCTTCCTATGAGCAACACACACACACATTCTATTATATCCAGCTATTCATGGAGGTGGAAATCACTGAAATAGGGGTTTGAATAAGGCAAAACCCTATATAGCCACCCCAAAAAACCATTTTCAGATATCTACAGTCATTGTTTCAAGAGTTGCAGAGTAGATTTGGATACCCTTTTCAGAAAACTTTCAGGATCCATGAATAGAATTTCTATCAAAGTAGTGCAGGTCAAGGTCACCATAAAGGGGTCAAGGTCGACCTGGCTCATAACAGAAAAAGATTTCTGGGTTTTCTCCATCTTTGTGTTTCTATTCTAGATCCGATTGCATAATTTTCAAAAACATGATACAGACACCAGAAAATAGGTATTTCCAGATTTGCTATGTTATGAGGTATGTATTTCATTTTATTTAATTTCATTATTCTTTGCAAGCATTTCCAGATTTATATTCCTTATCATTAGAATTTCATGTATGTGTTAAATATTGGTTTAGGGTCTCTTTCATGTGCAAACTCCCATTGTTCTAAACCCTATCCATATTTTACACCAAAACAATAATATAGCTATGTGATGAGCATTTTAAACTCTTCAATAGTTGTAGGATAGAGTTCTTTAGTGATTTGAGTATTTTCTTTCAAAAATTTGAATAATTCTTAACTACTTAGAGCCTGTGCTTTCAAAAGCTACAAAATTCTTGACTCTTCTAAGCCCGTGTTTTCAAAAACCTACAAAATTAGCAAATTGAGATGAATTACTAATTATAACCCAAAAATTACAAAATATTATAGGAAACCAAATATAAGTCCTCTATTTGCAACATTTTAATATGCATGTTAACCTCCTATAATAAATCAAGAAGATACATTTTTATTAGTAAAATATTAATATTAAACATCAATGATTGTCCCCTATCAAAAGTGTATATGTTTGTGATCCTGTTGAAAAGCACAAATGGTAATTCATTTCATGATATTTATTAAATAAGGCACATTCAAATATAAATAAGTTAACAAAGATATTATAACTATGGTATGGATTACCATGTACAATCATGAAAGTTAAAATTTTTTATGCCTTATTTTCATTGTCATCATTGGAAGTGACTTGCCAGATAGTCATTCAAATATGTTAGATGGTTACAAATGAGTTTTATGTCCAACTAGTAGTTGAAACAAGATTGGACATATCATTTCCTGCATCTTCAAGATATCTGATGTTAAAGTATTTGGACCTTTTACAGAGAATGCTACAACCTGAGGTGCTGGTCTGTAACCCATGATTGTCTGCGTAGGGGAGATATAAGCCTAGGGAAACCTAATAAAACTACAATTTTTAGAACATTGAACCCTTCAATTTGAAAATTTATGCATTCCAGATGGTGCATTAAAATGAATAGTTCTCTATTTATGAGGTTGTATAAAATGAAGGAAACAAATTGTTGTTTTCCTCAGCTTAAGTAACAAAAAAAATGACAAAAGTATTGTTAGTGGTCTTATAGGATTTAAACATGATATCTGATAAGTAAACACAACATCTAGAGAGATATTTCTCTAAAAAAATGGTACAATTTAGAATATCAAAAGAGGTGCAGACCTTCATGTCAAGGCCTTCTTTCTAATTCTAAGAAATATTCATAGGTTTTCAATTTTAATTCATGATTTTGCCACACTTGATCCATCAAAACATGCCTATTTTCTACTCAAGGAACAATTCAAAAAATTCCAAAAATTCCAATTCCCTAGGAAAGAACATTTGGTTTGCAAATTGGTTGAATCTCTGTATGGAATTGTGCAGAGTCCTGAAATTGGTATATTAAAACTCATTAGTATCTTAGAGATTTAAGATTTAGAAGAAGTCATTACAATCCTAATATCTATTTTAAAATCACAATGATTCTAGTTGTTGATGTTATTATGCCATCACTATTAGAAGAACCACTTGACATCTACACCTATGGAAGATGGAATAAACTCTCAAACTTAAATTTAATGTCATTATTCAATGAATCAATGTATTGTTAATCAGTGGGTAATTTTATCTATCTTACTATGACTCAACTAGACTTTTTTTTGTAGTAAGTTATCTTTCTTGATTCATGTCTAAGTCACGAGAATAACATTGGGATGTTGCAGAATTAGTTCTTGAAAAATTAAATATAACAAAGACACCCTTAATTTTTGTATACTATATAGAAGCTCTAAAATTTTTATATTATTTGAGTATACTAACTCAGATTAAATTGGATATGTTAATAATCATAAATCTACCACTAGATATGTTTCACTCTTGGTTTAGGAGTAATTTCTTGACATGACAAGTCTTGATGTATGAAAAAAGAACTTTCTCATGAAATACATTTCTACCGTAGGGAATAGTGGACTTTTGGTATATCTTGAGACTTGAAGAGTGACATAATCAATTTTTTGTATTCTCTATCTAGTCTCCCTAGAGTGTATTAAGAACTTCTAAATAATGATCTATAATGCCCCGCCAGGGAGCTCAAGAGAAATTAACCTAAACATGTTGATGAACTACAACTGATTTAGAACCTAATTGAAGATCTATGATTCAAGATCTCTAAGTTGCTGATTAGATATGTAAGATGATTAAATCAATAATATGTTGTCATTGATACATCTGTAGAAAGGAGAAAAAGAGATGAAGAATAGAAATATCTACACGAGGAAGATGTATATGATAGATGAGGATAAGGAATACATTGGATAACTTATTGATAAGTCTATGACCTTATGTTATCAACTTGATTATGTTGCATTCATCTATGATGAGGAAAAGAGCTGAAAGACACAATGTAGTGTGGTCGGTTGATGAAGCATCACAGTATACACCAACGCAGTGCAGTGTATACTGAGAATAGTATAAACTGAGCTTGTGTTCACTGACACATTTCTTTGTTAACCAAGTAGGAGAAAAGAACTGAATGACTAGTTTAGCCAATAGAAGTTGACGAGCTGTAAAGTGTTATGATTTTGAGGTTGAAGATAAAGTTTGATATGAAGATCTATGGGTAAAAAAATTCAAGGAAGATCTAAAGGATGGAAACAAAATGTTATACTGACACATTAGTCAAGGAAGGTTTAAGCAGCAAAATATGATGGATGGAATTAAAATGGTTTACTTCTCTATTTAAGAGACTAGAGTTTCATTATGAAACTTATGCCGAAAGGAGACTACAGAGATATCGTGTGAATAAGCTTCATGCATGCCTGATTAGACTGCTTAAGAAGAACCAAACTGCAGAGAATAATGAGTGTTAGAAACCTATTATTGAGAGATAGTAAGCTACTAAATATTGATTGAAATAGAATTGATAAATTGATCAGAGGATTTGAATGAGCTTAATAGAGATCTGATAATCTGCAATCAAAGTTGTGTTGTAATCAGATCACTTGCTGTTACATTTTAACCATTGTAAATAGATAAATCTCTTAACAGATTGGACTAGAAAGTCTTGTAATGTCATTCATAGAGTGTACATTTGTTATCCTATCAACCCCATAGTGAATGCTGGCTGGATGATAACAGTTAGTCTAAAATCCTCTAACAAGGTCACACCTCACAGTGTGTTTGTAACCTTTAACAGGGTTGGGTCTTCACCAACCTCACTTTAGAAGAGTGAACAATTTTTGGGTTGTCGGTCCCAGGTGGTTTTTCCCTTTACAGGGTGTCTATGTTAAATCTCTTGTGTTATGTGTTGACTGTGATGATTGTTTGTTGTCATACTTTACATGTTGCATATTGGATTTGATTGATAATCAATATAATTTATTGACTGGTAATCAGTAAAAGAACAGATAGTATGATATTTTATATTACTGAGCTACATAAGTTTTAGTAAATTATTTTTGGATATACATTTTGTGATTGGGACTGTGGATAACTGATTCAACCCCCTCTCAGTTATTCTAACAATTGGTATCAGAGCGTTGGTTGCTTGGAACAGAGTTTTAAGGACTTCAACACAAAGATCTCAAAATGTATAAGAGGGAAGTGCCAAAGCTAAAAAAGGATAACTTCATAATATGGAAAAGCCAAATGAAGCTACATGTATCTAGAATTGGGAATTCTGCCCTCACAATAATGGAGAATGGCTACCTTGCACCGCCCACTGGTCCCCTGGCCCTGGATCAACTAAGAGACATGCATGAACATAATGTTACTATGATGGAGATTGCTACTGCCTGTACATATGCTGAATTTGAAGATATTAATGACTGTACTACTACTAAGAAGATTTGGGATAAACTTGCTCAAGTTTATCTTGGTGATGTGAATGTCAAAAGAGCCAGAGCTGAAAACTTAAGAGGAAGATTCGATGATATGAAAATAAAGGAGGGAGAAAACATTGTGCAGTACACAAATAGAATAAAGGAGGTAGTGCATGCTATTAGAGCATTTGATGGTGTTATTGATGAAGAGAAAGTGGTAAGAAAAGTTCTCATAACCTTATTGTTGGTTTATGCAATCAGAATATCTACAATTCATGAAACTAGGTCTGCATCTAGTAACAACCATACTCTTGATAATTTGATTGGTAAGCTTACAACCTTTGAACTAAACAACTTTGATAATAGTGTTGTACTATCTGTTGAATCCACTTTTATGTCTTCTTTGAAGATTGGTAAGTCTAGTAGTAGAAATAAGAATGATGATAGTGATAGCAATACTGATGATGAACTTGATGAACTTGAAGCTCTTATGGCCAAAAGGTTACCTAAAGGTAAAGGAAGATATAGAGGTAAATTACCTTTAGCATGCTTTAACTATAAAGAGGTTGGTCATATTGCTGCTAGATGTCCACACAAGAAAGATGATGACAGAAACAAGGATTGATCTGGTGAAGGAAGCTATGGGAGAAGAGGCAACAGAAGTTACCGACACTATAATAGAGATAACTGAGATAGTAATGATAAAGGCAATAAGGTGTGCTACATTGCAAAAGAAGATGTCATCGATACTGATACTAATGAATATGTGGAGGTAGTGTTTTTTGCAATGATGGATGACTCAGAGGAAGATGAAAGGTATGTAGAGACAACACTTATCTCTAAGGTTAATAAAAATGATACATGGATCATAGATAGTGGCTGTACACATCACATGACTGGTGATGAAGAAAAATTTGGTCATCTTGAAGAACACAATGGAGGATCTGTTAAGATGGGTAATGATACACCTTGTATGGTAAGAGGAAAAGGATCCCTGATGATAAATGATAGAATTAGATGTGACAATGCTTATTGGGTAAAAGGATTGAACTATAATTTGCTAAGTGTGGCACAACTAAACAATTCAGGCCACTAAGTTTCTTTTGAGAGCAAGAAAGTGAAAATATTTGATGATGAAGGAAGACTTGTTGGAACTGGTACACAATCCAGAGGTAATCTATTTTATCTTGATAATGATTAGTCTTCTTGTTTAATGATGAAAGATGAAGATGCATGGCTATGGCATAAAAGGTTATGTCATGTGAATTTTGATAACATGATTAAGATCAGTAAAAAGAAAAAGGTTAGAGGTCTGCCTAACTACTCAAAGCCTAATCATGTTATGTGTCATGAATGTTAGAAAGGTAAAATGAAAAAATCTAGTTTCAAAAGCAAAGATTATTCAACAAAGAAGTTACTTTAGTTAGTGCATACCGACCTATGTGGTCCTATGACAACTCAGAGTTATTATGGAGATAGATATTTTATTCTTTTTGTTGATGATTATACTAGATTAATGATAGTCATGTTCTTGAAAGAAAAATCAGAAGCATTTAAGATGTTCAAGTGGTATAAAGAAAAAGTAGAAAAAGAGACTGCTAAAGAATTGAAATGCTTAAGATCTGATAGAGGAGGTGAATTTATCTTTGATGAATTTACTAACTTTTTTAATGAGCATGGTATTAAAAGGCAGGTCTCTGAACCGAGGACACCTTAGCAAAATGGCACTGCTGAAAGAAGGAATAGGTCAATTGTTGACTATGAAAGGACACCGATGTTACAAAAGAATGTTTCTTAGACATACTAGAGAGAAGTTGTCAACACAATTGTTTATGTTTTGAATTGAGTACAACTGAAGAAGGACACTAATAAGACACCCTATGAGTTATGGTTTGGCCACAAACCCACTGTAAGTTATTTCAAAATTTTTGGAAGTAAATGCTTTATTTTGAAAGATGAAAGAAATGGGAAGTTTGACTCAAAAGGTGATGAAGGGATATTTATGGGATATTCCACTAAAAGTAAAGCATACAAGTGTGTTAACAAAGTAACTAATAAAATGATTGAAAGTACTAATGTTCAGGTTGATGAGTTTGATGATAAGAATGCAAAGGAAAGAACAAAGGAACCAAAAGACTATGGTAGATTCACTTACATTGAACAACTTGAGTACCTACCAAAGCCACAGACAGTGACAACCGGTCAGCATGAAAACAATACCGACGGACAAGAAGGAGACACCGACGAGAAAGAAGCACCTACCAAACAAGCAAATGAACCTGCATAGGATGAACAAGAAATAAGAGATCAGATACTGGCAAGATTTTTCAGAAGACATCATCCTGAGACACAAATCATTGGAGATAGACAAGTTGGCATGCAAACAAGGAGTAAAGCAAGACAAGGTACATGTCTAGTTTGTGAATATGAACCAAAGAATATAAAAGTTGCATTAAAAAATGATGAATGGGTTAATGCAATGAAAGAGGAAATAGAATAGATAGAGAAGAAAAAAACATGGAGTTTAGTACCTAGACCTAAGGACAAGAATGTTATCAGTACTAAGTGGATATTCAAAAACAAGTTGAATGAAAATAGAGAGGTAACAAGGAATAAAGCTAGATTGGTATGCAAGGGATATGCACATGAGGAAGGAATTGATTATGGTGAAACCTTTGCACCTATTTCTAGATTAGGAGTCAGAATGTTACTTTCTTATGTTGCACACAAAAATTTCAAAGTTTACCAAATGGATGTTAAGTCAACATTTCTGAATGGAATACTTGAAGAAGAAGTCTACATAGAACAACTAGAAGGGTTCATTGATCCAGACAACAAAGATATGGTATGTAGATTACATAAAGCTTTATATGGTTTAAAGATAGCACTGAGAGCCTGGTATGAGAGGCTACATAACTATTTGTTAAGTATTGGATTTGTTAGAACAAATGAGAATAGTAATTTGTACATGAAAGGAAATTTTGATTATACTATCTTGATTGCTGAGATATTTGTGGATGACATAATATTTGGAGGACAAGATCACATTTGTAAGTCATTTTCTGATGAAATGATAAGTGAATTTGAAATGTCTATGTTTGGAGAGATTAAGTTCATTCTAGGCAATGGAGCATAGTAAAGTAAAGTAATGGAGCATAGTAGATAACAACACATCCTATACAAGGATCAAATAGTCCATCTCAATATAGACATTACCAAAGATCATCCATACCATAATGGATATCTCAATAAAATAATAATAATCCTCTTAGTCTTGTAGATCACAAGACCAATGATAATCAAAGCATCAATGACATCCATCTCCAAACATGAAGTAACATAATCCATAAAGATAATAATCCATAACGTAAAAAAATCATAGTAGAGAACATAAAGTGACCAAGAAAATCTGAATCAATTATAATAATGGTCATCACCTTTTTGGTCAATTGAAATAAAGATCAAAACATAATACATCATATGAGATCACTCACATATATCAAAAAATCATACATGACCCAATCGAGACTTCAAAATGGTTATAAAGATTCTCTACATAAAATCAGATATCAATAGAAAAACACTTCAAAGCCTCTAGTATATAATTTCCAAAAGTCAACATAATTTCTCTAAATAAATAACATCAAACAAGGCAATAGAATATGGACACAAGACTATGGACTGTACTACAAGAAGCATGAAAAATTTGAACTTAGAGTCTACACTAATGCAAATTGGGCAGGAAATGTTGATGACAAAAAAAGTACTAGTGGTGGAGCTTTCTTTCTTGGACAAAGATTAGTTTCCTGGACAAGCAAGAAACAAAATTTCATTTCCCAAACTACAGTTGAAGCCAAGTATGTAGCAGTTGTAGTGAATTGTTCAAATTTGGTATGGATTAAGCAATTGTTGAAAGACATGAAAGAGGAAATCACTGAACCAATTTTCATATATTGTGATAACACAAGTGCTATCAACATATCAAAAAACCCAGTGTTGCACACAAAGACCAAGCATATTGCCATCAAGTATCATTACTTGAGGGAATTGGTACAAGATAAAGAAGTGAGAATGGAATATGTGAATACAAAGGAACAACTAGCAGACATATTCACAAAAGCCTTACCAAAGATGCTCATAAATATCTTAGAGGTAAATTAGGGGTGCTTGCCCTAACTGAGGCTACCTAGTCAAGCTAGGAGTACTACATCAAATGGGCTACATAGAGTATCTGACAATTTGATGCAAAAATGGTCACACTTTAGGAGCGGCCTAGAGTTGTGAAAAGTACAACAAAGCTATAATAATTCATAAGAAAGATGACAGAGGGAGAAGTATTGTTACTAAACTGACAAGATGACATCTGCATCTAAAAGATGCAAGTTCTAGGTATTGCTTTAGCATTATTGTCAAAGAGGGAGAGATTGAGATGAAAACACATAAAATAGGAAATCATTTAGAGAATCAGAGGAAAAGAGACACATAAAAGATTTAGAGGGACTAACTGTGTAGATGGTCAAGAAAGGTAGGCTAAGTGTTTCAGAATCATAATGAAGCTAAGGATATTACAAATGTTTATGATGCAAAGACAAGTTTTGGATTGGTTGGTGAATCATGTGTTATTCATATGGTGTTGCCATAAATGCCAAAGAGGGAGATTGTTGGAAACTACAATTGAAGCAATTGTTGTATTGTCATTGATGTCAAACCTTAATTGGTAAGACTGTTTCTATCTAAGAAAGTACTATATCTATTGATTAATGAGAAGGATTAGGGAAAGGGTGATAACAATAGAACCTAGAGAAAGGTTGAGTTATTTGATACTTCAATGAGTACTTGATTATGTGGCACAATGATAAGATAATGTATTGTTTATCTAAGTGAGAAGCAAGACTAAATAAGTAGGCTTAACTGAGAAAAAGTGAAGAAATCTAGTTTAAGCTGAGTGATGTTAGTGTTGACCGAGAGCTAGTATAAGTCGAGTAAATTTAGCATTGATCGATTATCAGTTTATATGCTAAGGCAGATAACATTAGTTAAGGGAGATAATTTGAAGAGTTGACTAAGTTACGTAGTGATGACTGAGGGAGTTGAACACAATATTGATCAAGTGTCACTAATTTACATTTGAGGAAGAATTTAGATTCCTAGCTGACATAGTTAAATTCTTGGATTATGTAAATCGTGTTGACTTTATTAATAGAGTGTATGGAGCATTTAATGCACATTAAACCATTTTATTGTGATTTCAATAAAAAGATTGAAGATGTTTCTAGAAGGATGGACAAAGAACATGAATTCTAGAAGGATTCGATGAATTTGACCTAAACCTAAGATCTACAGAGGAGATTAAGCGAAAAAAGATGGATCTACCTATTAAGGAGGTATAAAGAAAACCTATGTATTAGGTTAATAGAGGATGCTGGAGTTCATGTTGATGTTATTGACTGATAAGTCTAAGTAGAAAGGCTTAAGGTGAAGGAGTTGATCAGAGTTGTGATTGCTTGAAGGGATTTCCAAGAAGATCAATGATGGAGATGAAAATGGTACTCAGTCAGTAAGCTAGCATATATGTGCAAATTGGATCTGTTATTTGTAAAGTGAGTTGTATGTTTTTCAGATCAAATACTATTGCTACTTTATAACCATTGTATTGGTCAAAATCCTTTAATCAAGGTTGACCTAATAGTCATTGTATAAATCCTTCAATCAAGGTTGCATTCTAATGGAATGTACTTAAGTTCCCTAACAAGGCTCACTCCTAACAGGGTGGTTGAAATCCTTTAATAGGGTCACACCTAGCAGCATGTTTGTAAACCTTTGACAAGGTTTGCTTTTCACAGAGCTCACTTCAGAAGAGTGAAAATATCAGTAACATGTTAGAGAGTGGTTTTTCCCAAATTGGGTTTCCACTATAAATCCTGGTGTCAATACTTGTGTGAATGTTTTGGTGTGAACATTTCTATGTGTTGCAAGTTAAATACTATTGGATAGTGGACTGCATTGTTATATGTTTCTAGCATACATTTTGTAATGATCGAGTAGTGTTGGTTATTAGATCTGAGTTGTTGAAATGTTTAAAAGTTTGATTGATACATCTAGACCTAAGAACAATTGATTCTCCCTCCCTCTTCATTGTTCTAAATCATATTAACAAACACAAGTCTCAATTGTTTAAGAACAATCAATTTTGTTTATTAAAGTCTAGTTTAACTTATTAAGAAAATGTTCATTTAAAATCTCATGCATATATACTTTTTAAATAAGTATTGAAATAAAATCTCCATACATATCAAAACACCATGTATTTAATAATAAAATAATGTTATTAATTTTCCAAATATAAATATAAATGAGAACATTAATATTAAAACCCGCATGTAAAAAAATAATTAATATTTTTTTTATTAATTAATTTTTTTGAAATAAATAAATAACAGTAATAATAATATTTTTTTTAATAAATTCAAAAATTAATAAATAAAAAAATAGTTTTGTTTTTAAATCCAAAAATTAATAAATATATAAATTTGAATATATATATATATATATATATATATATATATATATATATATATATATTTCAAAAGTCCAAATACATATACATTTATTTTTCCATTAGTTTAATCAACGAGAAATTTAATGGTTGATTCCTATCAAGAAGCAAAACCTTCTTGGATCTACAAGGTAATTATAACCATTTGCAAAATTATTTAAATATTTTAGTTTGATTCAAACCCCCTAAGGTTTTCAATAACAAAATTTAACAAACCCTTTAACTGATTCAATACAAGATATTTCTACAATATTAATAAAATACCAGGTATTCATGATACAAGACTTCTTTCACCAAAAGCTTCAAAACAAAAATCTAAGAAAGAGAAGAATTTCAAAAAAAATATCAACAAAATCTGGTAGGCACAAAGAAAACAAACTTTCTTTAAAAAGAATCAGGCCTATGAGGGTTTCAATCCCTACCTTAAACCACCAATTGACAGAAACCACAAAGAACAATCAAAACCCTACAAATTTCAAACTTTTACAATTTCCTCCAATTCAACCTCAAAGCTAAAACTTGCAAATTTGTATATAGAATTATGACCAAAATCCTCCTAATAAAGGAAACCTAAGAAACCTAGGGTTTTCCAAAACTCATGTAGAGTTAAAAAGGAACTCAACCTTAAATTGAGTAAAAACCATTTATTTAATAAATATTTCTTATTTTTATCAATTTACTCAACTTGAATTTTAAAAGTTAAAGTTCTAATTTCTTAATAAAGTATTTTCCAATATGCAACTCAACACTAAAATCACTTAACTCCTTTTTAACTCCTTTTGTATTCAATTATTAATTTTAATATTTTTATTAAATTAAAATTCTTATCATATTCCAAATATACAATTTAATAATAAATATTATTTAATATTTTATAGACTTTTTAATTAATTTTTTTTAATAAAGATTGGTATTTACTTAATTCTCATTAATTAAATAACCTTATATTTTAATATTCCAATATTTTATAAGATATAAGTAATCAATCACATAATTAACTTTATTTAAATTTTTTAGCTATTTTAACACAAAAATCACAACACACCTGCATGTGCATGCAAAACTTGAATAAACTGACTACATCAAAAATACTAAATCAACTCAAAGGAAGGGTTCATGAATGACATCATCTTGACAAATTTGAAGGGTAATAACTAAGATACTTGTCCACTATTTTAGGATAGTAAATGGCTTAAGTTAGGATTTGGATCTGTATGTTATCTCCCCTCTCTTACCATTGAGTTATTGCGATAGGGAAAACACATCCTAGTAATTCAAAGAAGTTGATGCCTAGTACCTAAAATCTTGCATAAAAGATGATCATGTACATACATGTATAAATATATAACATACAATGGTGGGGATCAACCGATCGTGTGGATCCCGCAAACAAGTAACTACAACTTCATCCCTCGACCACATCAGACATATCAAAAAAGTATAAAACACACACCAACCATGCACATGCAAGTATTGGATCAGTAAAACCATGAATATAAATAACATTGAATCATATGTGGATAATCTACATGAAGAGTGGCATAAAAGAGTTTGGTCATTTTAACTAAAAAAAAATAAACTATGGTAGGGGTATTATTAGCTATTTTATGTTTTATTTATAATGATTTTACAAAAGGTCATCAACAAAAATGGATGCGTGCACCTCAACAAAACTTGGGAAAATCACTCTGGAATTAGGTATCAAGTGAACCTTATGAAACTTAAGGGATAATTTACCCACACCCACCCTTTTCTTGTCAATAGAAAGCAAAATATATATCATTTCTTTGTCCCATTTTTCTCTTAGAAATACGGTCTCACAAAAAATGCATCCCTTGCAGGAATCACAAAAAAATGAATTTGTTAGAAACCATAATCTTTAAAACTATTCGAGTGATTTAGGCGTAAAGCCAAATTCTTTGCTAGTATCCCCCTATCTTGTGCTAAATTTGGAGATTTTTAAAAGGTCATGGACATGCATCAGAGCATAATAGTTGGGATATTTTCATCACAAACTTAAGTTTGAAATGCTCTGGTAAAAATTCATGAGAAATGTAGAATTATAGACAATTCACCTGAATTGTTTACAAATTGCCTAAAAGAGATGTCATCCCAGAATAAAATGATTGCCAGATTTTTAGAAATAAAAATAAAAATCAAGAAATGGATTTAGAAATTTTCTAGCAAATAAAGCTAGATTCCTCAACCTTCATTCGTGTTTTCACTACCCTTGCCAGAGAGATGCTTTTGAAAAGTTGTTACTACAATAGCCCTAGTAGACATATATGAAAAATGTGGAATTACAGATTATGTGTATGAACTATTTTATCATGGACTCAGAGAAATACATGATCCTAGTAGACATATATGAAAAATGTGGAATTATAGATTATGCATGTGAACTATTTTATCATGGGTCCTCAGGGAAATACATGATTTCAGGATGTGCCCTGATGGATTTTTTCATAAGGCCTTCCAAACTTTCTAGAAAATTTCATTGGTGCAAAAAAATGCAAGTGGGTTTGATGGAAATTGCTTTAGAAACTCTCACATAGTTGCAATAACAATTTTGCCTTATTTTTAGACCTTACACACAATTCATGTGGTGAATGAACATGGATAGTAAATATAAATAACAAACATGTAGCCTAAATTATATAGGGGTATAATAAATTTTAACAACTTGTTCTTCACCAAACTTGGCTCTTGGTTTACTTGAGATGCATAACATTAACCCTAAAGCATATAGGTATTAAATAGGAGTTGTAGCTTTGTGTGAAAACAACAATGAAAATCTAAAAATCTTAACCCTAACAAGAAATATGTGACATAAGAAGATGGGAATGAACCTAACCCTAATAGTGAACAACATGTAATACAAGAAAATGGCCAAAAACCCTAACCCTAATAGAGAACACATGATCTGATAAAATGGAAAAAGTTCACAGGAAAGAGATTGTATAACCCTAATAACAATGCAAAATAATAGTAAATATATTCACGCATGAGTAGAATAAAAGGAGAACTTACCTTAGGATATGAACACATGTGAGAAACATGTTAAAGCATAGACATGGAAAGCTCATTTCAGATGTTGTTCAAGTTTCAACAACTACATCCCCATGCGTAGAAGAGAGGTGGAAGCTGAAAATTATCCTACAAACTAGATGAGGAAGACAAGGAAAAGGGTTGAAAAATGAGTAGATTATCATATGGTGCACATGTGTCAGCTTTGGCTTCCAAATAGGCATACAAGAGGCCAAATCCTTGTTGTCTTGATGTAGAGAAATGGGTGTCAATTTATTTGACAATATAGAAGTGTATGTTGAGGGAAAAGAAAAAGAAATAGCAGGGAAAGCCATCAAAGAGCTCAAATAAAAGCTCTTTGATGTTTTCATTTCCACCAAGATCTTCTAGGGTGAGAAGGGACTATCTAGGAAGCACCTGATCAAGGGAATTCAGGTCTTACTAAGGCAACTATAGATGGATTTTTCCTCTAGAGGAGATAGTGAGGGTCACAAATTACTCTAACTAGAAATTGCACCTTGGTGTGCAATGGGTACATGGAAGATGTGTTAGGAATGGGAACATTGAGAAGGGGGGGTGAATTAGTGTTCCCTATATTTTATCTTTCTACTTTAATCTTTATACTGGACTTAAATGCTTAAGTACTGAATTAAACATTCACATAAACATGAAACATGAAATCAACACATGACACCAATATGGTTACGGGGAAACCCAAATAGGTAAAAACCCCGGTGGGAATTGACACCCACTAATATTCTGCACTAGTGTTTTGTGATCCTTGTTAGAAGATCCTTAACCTTGTTAGGAGTTTCTTTACAATTATTTAAGTACAATAGACCTTGTTAAGGGTCAAACCCTATTAGGAGTCTTTTACAATAGTCCCTGTTAGGGGAGAGGATGCACTCTCCAAGAGCTCATTTCTCAAGTGGTGAAGGCTACAACATTCTGATCTCAGATACACACTATATTTGCTGGATGAACTGTCACTGTGACACTACTTGTCAGATCAGTTCCTTCGATGCATTGATGCTTTGACCTCTTGAAAATCTGTAATACATCTTATACTGTCTTCACACACTTCTTCTCTGCTTATCACAACTCTATCTCGACTTCCATACTGAATACAATGGGTGCATCTTATATTTATACATGCATACAAAATAAACAACTAAGTCAGCCCTTAAACCTATTACATATAATGCTTCCAAATGAATTGGATTAAGTGTGTTTACAATAAAATGTATATACATGTCAGAAACCTAATTACAATAGGCATGTAGCCTTTACAACATTAGAATATAGTCTCAACACAAAATGATAACTTTTAGTTGCTTGCTCTATTCTTCACTGGCACACAGTGGCTGTGCAACTTCAAATGACTATATCTTTCTCATCCTTGCATATATGATTATGCACTCATAGAGTAAGAATGAATATAGTCTAACTAACTTAAATTAAAGGGCACATACCATAATTCTACCATATGCATGTGCGCTGATGCTCTGAGCTGTAGGAACTTTGTATACTGACCAGTTTTCAATACTTAAACCAATTTCTAATCTTCTCATCAAGTGCCATGACTCCAAACTACTCTATGAATTTGTTTCCATAATGAAAACACTATATCAAGTCATATACATTAGTATAGCCAACTTGCCAACAATCTCCCCCTTTATCATTGATAGCAACAAAGGAATATGGCCAAGTTGCTAACTGTCCTTAATACAAATTTTTTTTGTTCTTCTATACATATACTTATATCTCCCTATACATATTAAGATCTATATTCTATACACAACTCCCTCTTTGACATTAATGACAAAGGTGATTCAAAAATTCTATCTACATATAATCACTGAGGGAAAACATCTGGATATGCTATCTTTAGGTTCTGGATCTCCTTCTTCCAAAATGTGATCAAAGAGTTTACTATCTGGAGATGGGCGCATAATGCATACTGAAGCTTCTCCATCTTCTTCAAATTTGTGGAAGGACCTTGATCATAGGTTATCATGGTGGCATCAATCTCCTTGATATTATGATTTAGAATGTCTAATGAGGGTGCAAGAGCATTTCTCAACTGAGTCTGTCTAGCCCTTATCTTTGTCATCTCTTTTTTTGCCTTCTCAATTTTGTCTATCTATCCTTGGTAGACATTATTGCACATGTTTACAATCTATGGATTTGTCTTTCAATAAAATCTTCACTTGCTCAATCATCGCTTTTGCCTCTTTTATTTTCTTGAAATGAGCATTAGTAAGTTTGTCTTGATCCATGCACTTTGCAATGATTCTTCTTCCTTGATCTGCAAATTCTTTTAGGGATGCTTGACTAGTCTTGAGTGAGCTAAGGTCAAGTACAAAGTTGTTCACCAATTTAGTCAATCTCTTCTTTAGATACTTATCTTCTGCAACTAGGGATGCAGACTCTTCAAGGCTTAAGAAATTGCTTTTAAAATGTGAGATGACTGTACTCACATCATCAATAGAGTGTATCTTTGACACTTTCTTGTCTTCTGGCAATAGATTGTTCAAAATGTTTACTGACTCTACCAAGAGGGGATTCCTCATCACTTGCTTTTCCTTGGCTTTCTTCATAGCTAAGATGTTGAACTTAATTAGGTCTTCTTCTCTCCATGAGTCCAAACTAGATGTTTCAGGTGTCAAACTTGACAACAATGTTGTAGAGGGAGTGATGGGAGTGCTATCCATCACTTCTTCTTTTACCTTGACTAATTCAACTGATGGTTCATTATTCTTTTCTTTTTCTGTTTCTATTTTTTCTTTTTCTTGTTCTTCTTCTTTCTCATTTTTTATATTTTCAATCAATACCTCTTCTTGATGAATGGGAGGTGTGTTACTACATAAAATTTCATCTTCTTGTGTGCACACAAAAGCTTCCTCAAACTTTTCCAACTCAGTGTTAGTGGCCGCCATGGCTATCTCCACATTATCAATGATAATCATGCTATCCTTGAGTGACTCTATCATGGGCGTAGACTTATCTAACTTTGTTTGTGCTTGCACTGTAGGTGCTAAATCCTGAGGACCTGTAGATTGTACCTTGATAGTCTTTGACCCTTTGGTAACCATTATGGGTACATGTGCTATGGGCACAGTAGGTGGATACATGTTTCTATTCATAAAGACCTTCTCAAAGGCTTTCTCTATTTCTTTGGCAACTAGATCATAATTTTTATCCATTATATTCAAAGTTCTTCTCTTTGTTCTGAGGTGAGGCTTCACCAGATCTAACAACAACTTCTTCTCTTCTAGCTCATATACAAGAAGGGTATCATCTAAGATCTTTTCCCTTATCCACAGATCTTCTTCAATAGCTTGTCTCTTTTGGAATTCTAGGATATTCCATACATTGTCAGAGATCATGGTCTTAAGTTCCAAGATTCTCTTCTTGAACTTTAACATGTGTTTAACCAACATACCATGAATCTCAGATTTGTCTATTTCACTCTATTTTTCATAGAATTTTCCTGCTTGATCAATTCTTCCTTCATCAATTATTCTAGCATTTAGCACATTGAGACTAGGTTTGAAACTTACTTCAAGAGGTGCTTGAGTGTTCCTTCTATTTCTTGTTGCTCGCGAGGATGGATGACTAGTGTTGGTTTCTTTCTTCATCTTTGGCATTTCCTTATACTTAGAAGGAGCAGTAAGGTCAATGGTTTCCTTGGGCATAGAAGGAGTATCATCAGTTATATCCTTTTGTTCATTAGATTTCTCTATCTTTACCTTCTTCAACTTGGGATCATCTGATTCTGCCTTTGTTGCATCTGTGCTCTTTAGTTCCAAAGCAATCTTTTGTTCTTTTGATTTGTCAAGATCTACTTGAGACACACCATGTATTCTCAAGATCTCTGATGTGACTTTAGCAACCTTTCTTTTTGTTGCTGCACTATTTATCTTGGCATCTACTTCTCTTGTCTTCTCCTCATAAGTTCCCCATCTAGGTTCATTAGGGTTAGTAGGAGCTGAAAGAAATACTTGAGCACATGCTTCCAAAACTTGTTCCTCTACTTCATATCCAAGTGGATGAATCCACTTAGATCTAGGGACTACTACCTCCATGCATGTTGTATCAGTTTTAACCATAGAACATATTGTATCCTTGTACTTTTCAATAATGTTTTCTATAATTCTATACCTCATTTGCATCTTAGCCCTAAAGGTCTTCAATTCCAATGTTACATAATCTCTCAATGTACTCTCATTGGATGCATTGTTAGATATCTATGGCATGGTTGGAATGGACTTATCCAAATACAAATCTGATACTCTCCCAACTATATGAAGGTACATGTAAATGATCAAAGACCCAAACCTAAATATCTTGGTCTTGTCATGCTTGATTGCCTTGATGTTATCAATCAACTGTGTGCACAAGATCTCACATAGATTGAACTCCCCATCTTCCTTCACAAGTCTAATGGCTTCTAGAATTGTGTTCGCAGATACACTATTCACCCTACTAGTGTGATGAAACCTATATCCAAGTATCATAGACATCAATTTGATGTTAGCTTTCTCAATAGGCTCAATTGTCATCCTGAGCCTATCACTCCTTGACTTACATGTTTGCTCAACAATTTTACTAACATCCTTGCCCATAGGAAGGATGGTGCCTGTCTTAGATAGTCCTGTCATCTCATAAATTAGGTCACTAGTAATTTTGACTGGCACATCACCTATCCAAAATAGGTCATCATGAATTTTTCTCAAAAGTATTTTAATCCATTATGTCTCATAGAATTCAAATGTTGTAGCGTACTCTACTATGGGGTGATCATTCCACTTCACATATTCATCCAGGAAGGTTTTTTCTAGTTTTAACATTGTTTCCATGTGTTCCCTTAACCTATCCAATCCTATTGGTTCCTTCTTATAGTAGATGTAAGCCCTAATGTCTTCCACATGCATAACACCCATAGGCGTGTAGGAGAATGCTCCCTCTAAGTCATCTAGAGTGGACTTAAATGGATGCTTCTAAAAGACATATATTTTCTTTTCTGTAACATCAAAAAGTATGGGATTGGCCATCACTTACTTGTTTTATCACTTTCCAACTGTACTCAAAGATAATTCAAAGATTTTTGAATCAGCACGACGAACTAGGGTTTTTGCAACTGATTAATTATGCTGCTAATCATTGATTGATCACTCTGCAAGTCTTCACAACAACTTCTAAGGCTCTTTCTACTCTCCTATCACTCTGAATTCGAATGCAATGAGTAATCAAACAACTTTTTGTGTACTTAAAGTGAAAATTTTTCCATTAATGCTTGCTACATAAACTAGGCTGTCACTTAAATATTTCCATCTTTTGTTCTGTTAACAATCAATATGTGCACTCTTGCACAAAGGTACCTTCATACTCCAAAAGCTTAAGTTCAAAGGTGCATACTTTGAAAGTGAGTATACCAGCCATGCAGGGGTCTAGAGCTAAATTAGGTCCCCCTATGACCCTAAGGGCCATTCATTTAGATGTAGAGGGTGCATCCACTATGGATGCATCCAATACATTTTCATCAACTTTGTCCTTCTTTCCTTCTGACCAACTCAAGCTCGCATCCTTTGAGGCTTTCAAAAACTTGACTTCTCCTTCAGGATACAAAACTGGTTCTTCAGCCTTTTTAGGGCTTTCTTGACCTTGCGTCCTTGATCTACAAAACTTTGAGATATGTCCAGCCTTGTTACAAGAGTGACAAATGACTGGACGCCTTATATTCCTCAGTGCATTGACATGAGTCACCATTTTACATTGTCTCACTGAGTGACCATTATAGTTACATATCTGACATGTAACATTCTGAGAACTTCTTGTGTTTGTCTAATTCTGATTTCTCTGATCATGCTGAATCTTGTTCTTCTTACTAGTCTTGCAATTCATAGCTTTATGAACAAATTTATTGCATGAATAACAGTAACCATTAAAAGGTCTTACCTCTATATAGTTCCTCGCAATGTGTCCATGCTTGTTACATGCAAAAAAAGTGTGGTCTATAGGATTGTGCTCATTCTTAGGTGGTTCACCATTATCTTTGGTTTGATCTTTAGTCTTCTCAGTATCGGTAGAGTCTTTTTGTGTATCCTTTCTTGCTCGCATGTTGTCAATCTGACTTTGTGCTTCATTGTATCCAATACAGCTAGTGTCTCCTTTAGCTCTTCTTGCATACAACTAAGATTCTATCAAATCAAATTTGGTGTGCAATTTGTCAATATGATTCTTTTCTTCTTTCAATTCAGACTCCAAGCTTTCTTTGCTATTCCTTAGCTCCAAGATTTCCAAGTTAGCTTGCCTTAATTCCTCATTGAGTTGAAGGTTCTCTTTGACTTGTTCATTGTAAACTTCCTAATTGTTGATCATCTTATCATCAAATTATTCAAGTAGTTCTTTCAAAGATGCATTGTCTTCATTCAACTTCTTGACCTTTGCTCCTAGATCACTGTTAGAGCATTCTTTCAAATCCTTTCTTAGCCTTTTGATAACTAATTGTGCATCACTGACCTTTTCCTTTAGTTCTTCAATTTCCCTTTCTAATTTGTCTAGGTCGTCAAGAGAAGCTTCAAGATTTATTTTCAAATGTTTCATTTCTACTTTGTCCATGATCTCCTCAAGTGGTTAAACTTCTTTTCTAAGGACCAGAGCTCTGATACCAATTGTTAGGAATGGGAACACTGAGAGGGGGGGTGAATCAATGTTCATTGTATTTTATCTTTCTACTTTAATCTTTATACTAAACTTAAATGCTTAAGTACTGAATTAAACATTCATATAAACATGAAACACGAAATCAACACATGACACCAATATGGTTACGGGGAAACCCAAATAGTTAAAAACCCTAGTGGGAATTGACACCCACTAATATTCTACACTAGTGTTTTGTGATCCTTGTTAGAAGATCCTTAACCCTGTTAGGAGTTGCTTGAAAATGCTTTAAGTATAGTAGACCTTGTTGAGGGTTGGACCCTATTAGGAGTCTTTTACAATAGTCCCTATTAGGGGAGAGGATGCATTGTCTAAGAGCTCATTGTTCAATTGGTGAAGGCTACAACCTTCTGATCTCAGATACACACTATATCTGCTAGATGAACTGTCACTGTGACACCGCTTGTCAGATCAGTTCCTTTGATGCGTTGATGCTTTGACCTCTTGCAAAGCTCTAATACATCTTATACTATCTTTGCACTCTTCTTCTATGCTTATCACAACTCTACCTGGACTTCCATACCGAATACAATGGGCACATCTTATATTTATATGCGCATACAAAATAAACAACTAGGTCGGCCCTTAAACCTATTACATACAATGCTTCCAAATGAATTGGCTTAAGTGTGTTTACAATCAAACATATATAAATTTTGGAAACCTAATTACAATAGCTGCATAGCCTTTACAACTTTAGAATATAGTCGCAACACAAAATGATAATTGTCGGCTGCTTGCTCTGTTCTTCACTGGCACACACTAGATGTGCAACTTCAACTCACTATATCTTTCTCATCCTTGCATATCTGATTATGTACTCATAGACTAAGCATGAATATAGTCTAACTAGCTTAACTTCCAGGGTGCATACCATAATTCTATTGTACACATGTGCGCTGATGCTCTGAGCTGCAGGGACTATGTATACTAACTAGTCTTCAATACAACCGATTTTTGATCTTCTCATCAAGTGTGCTGACTCCAAACTGCTATATGACTTTGTTGCCATAATGACAACACTATATCAAGTCATATACATCAGTATAGCCAACTTGCCAACAAGATGTGCATAAGGTCTTCTGATTGTTATTTTGCATACATTTGATTAATACATTAAGTCAATAATGTTGTTTGTACTTTCACTTTTAATATTAATTAAAATAAAATAAAATTTATATCATAAGAAAGAAAATTTCAAGGCCATGTAGGTGCCTATTACATGAACTTTTCCATTATATCATCACAAGAAAAAATTATTCATTAGAAATAATTTTAACAATATAAAATTTATGAGGCTCGAGCCTTGCTCATGGGCATCCATTTGGTGTTATCCCTCAAAATAAAGAAGATTCATATAGAGGGAGATTCTCAAATAATCACTACAAGCCTCAAAAATTTCTCAATTTCTAGTTGGCATATTCAATATATCATCAAGGAAGTATGGGCCCTCCTCCCATCTTTTGATGATTTTGTGGTATCTCATTGTTTCAGGGAAGCAAACAGTATAACAGATTGGTTGGCAAATAGGGGGGTAGACTTACGTTTGGGAGACATACAGTGGCAGGAAGACTCTCTCATTTCATCATTGCTAAGCTCAAATGGAGAGTCTTGGGTTTCCAATGAAATCCAAATTCAGTAGTGCTAATTCCAATGCAGCAATCAATACTTAATATGCGATATCATAGGAGGTCATTTTTGGTTTGGGATGTTGTACCATATGATGATGAAGGTGTACTACAACATCTTATCTCACATGTGGAGCCGACAATTTAGGGGATTTTTGGGTTGCTGTTACCAACCTTTTTGAAGGATTTTAATTAAACAAATCTTCATTTCCCCTGTAGTATAGATTCATATCCTTCACACAAGCCAATTTGTGTCATGGCATCGTCACCTCATCTGGAACTTGTCTTATTAATCAACCGTTGTTCTTTCTTCTTCCTCACATCACCTATTTTCACTATTTGATTGAGTTCTTCCTCCTCTGTGAAATATGGCAGTCTCGGAATATAGGGTGATGAACCTGCAAATTAACTTGCCGATTCAAGATTGGGAGTGTTCAATGATGGGGGATTACTTGCAATGACATTTTTAGGTTGTCTTTAAGGCTTTGCCAACAGAGGTTGTGTTGGCAGTTCGCCAAATTATTGGGGATAATGTTTTGGTTCCTTCAGCACCTCGGTGCATTTTTCACTCCCAAATCCTCTCTATTTTTATGTCTAATTTTTATGACATCTGTCAGGATTACGTTCTCTTCATGCAAGTGGTCTTAAATCTTGTTAGGGAGGATTTTGCATCCTCGAGTGAGATTCACAATGTGGTGGCTCGATACAATCTCAAGGCTTCATTGGCTTGGGTTGGGGGGATCTTCTCTCCAGCAAGCTTTGAAAATGATGTGGCCATTGTCAAGTTGTTTGATGCTTTCAAATTGGCCATTTCCAATAGGGATAGACAAATTTTATCTTCCACTATGGCCTCTCTAGTCGACTTCACCCCGGTTTCAATCCGAGCTCATGCATCTAATATGTTTGGTTATTGTCTTCTGCTATTGGACTTTGCACACAATGAGGGTCATTTCACTCCTTCCTCACATGGCCATCCTCCTCTCGGGGTTCCTATGTCTTTTTCAGCGGGTACATCCTCCTCTACTTGCAAATGACCTTGTCATGATCGCGGTTCTCAAGTATAATTCTTGTACTTTTTTGGGGGTAGGATAGATGGTTTCATTTTTTGGGCTTGTATGTATATCAGGGCTTTCATACTTTTGATGAATTCATGCCCCTTGCAATGTAAAATCTTGGCATATATGTAATAGGGGGTCAAATCTGCGAGGGTTAGGTTGATCTTATAGTCGGGTATAGGGGAATTTTTTAGTCCTCTAATCATGGAAACATCTTGGTAACATCTTTGTATATATTGGCTGCGAAGGGAGTTTCTTACTACTTCTTTCCTCTTGGAGCCTCACTAAAGTAGATTTTTAATAAAATATAATGGCCTCGTCCATTTTTATCAAAAAAAAAAAAACAATATAAAATTTATTTCTTTTCAATTTCAAAATTGTTATCAAATCCATTCAAATCCCTCTACTCCCCAAAAAAATCATATAAAAAAATAAAATAAAAAAATGCATATTCATTATTTTAACAAATACTTTATAAAAAAATATTTATAAAAATAAATAAATAAATAATATTTGGTATGAATAAATCTCAAAGTTATTTATGAGCAGCAGTCCAAATCTTAACCAAATCTATTAGATACTCATTTTCAAAGATTACATGTATGTATGGTAATTTTTTGGGTGACATGTTTACATGTATATATGTAGTCAATATTTATATTTTTAAGAGCAACAAAATAGCGTGGTATTAAGTTAATTAATGAATTAAAAAAATAATATAAATAATATAGTTGTACAAAACAATGTTACAATAATGAATGTTGATTTTTTTAAAATAAGAGTACATTAACATATTACAATATCACTATTACTATCAATTTAAAATACATTTAATAATATAATTTAAAATACACTTATCTCAAGTTTTTCAAGTCAGCCCCAGATTTTGGTTGCTTTTAATATAAAAAATAGTAAAATTGATACAATAGTTTTTTAAATTTTATGTTATTGAATAAACTACAAAATTACATATTCATTGCGAGCATTGGTTTGGTCAGTCATGTAGTTTTTCTAATCAATATTTTTAAAATAACTATTATGCTACTAAATATCATGTTTTAAAAAATAATCATACTTTATAGTTTAGATTCCACTAATACCCTTAAAATTAAATACTTTGTAACAAATAAATCAAAACATTTCATTATAAATATATTAAAATTTTGCATGATAATTGATTGTAAGTTAAAAATTTAGTAATAAGTTTAATACTTTTAAAATTGATCTTTAATAGTGCAAAGTAGCTTTTGGATTTGATTGTGCGAGAAATTTTTAACATAACATTTTGAAAGACACTCTATGTCATTAAGATGCTGCAAGAGAAAAATGATAGGTTTTAGATGCAAATTCACTAAAAAGAAAGAAACAAGAAGAGATATTTAATATTCAAATTATTATAAAAAAATATATTTATTAAATGAATTAACTATTGCATTTTCCAATATAATATTTAAACATTTAAACAACATATAATTTTTGTACTTAAATGTAATATTTTATTAAAGTTGATTTAAAAAATAATAAATATTTTAAATAAAATATTAATACTAAAGATTTCCTTAAAGTATTATAATAACAATCAATATTTTTAATGTTATTGAATCAATATAAAATTTTATGTTTTAGGTATGAGATTTCTACATATTTAGGAAATATAATCAAATATCAAATAGTTTTTTCCTTCAATTATCTATGTTATTTATATAAATTAAAAATTATATTAAATTAATTTTATTGAATTATTATGCATGAAAAATTACATTGTTCGAAAAATAGTACAAAATAGTAAACAAATAATGCATTAAGAATAATTTTTAAAATCAATTGTTCAAAAGAAATTAAAAAATATTTCATAATTCTTCCTTCCAATTATCTAACAATTTAATAGAAATTGAAATTTGTCTCTAAAACTAATTCTACTGTATTATTATCTCTAAAAAAGAATTTTTTTTTTGTTGTATTAATAATCGAGGGATCAAAGAGTTTATAAAAAGAGCGAGGGAGGCAACACCTCAACCCAAGAATAGAGTACTACAAACCACTAAATGTTTAGAAGTCTAACAAAGTACATGCTTGAGCAAAGAAAAGGAGATAAAGTATGTAACAAATCTCATGATAAAACTCCAAAAAGAGCAAGAACAACAAATTGAGTTTTCTAGTGAAGAACTTCATCAAGATTTTCGATCCAAGTGGTCCAGCTGAGAGGACCCTCCATCCAAGCCACCTTCTTCCGCTCCATGATCTGGGTAAGCATCTCAAGCTTGTCAAAGCTGGGGCCTATGTTCTCTCTGATATCTTGGATCAATTTCTTGAGTGCATCATCGAAGGTTGTCTGATTATCTGCTTATAAAAATTAAACAAGCTATAAATAAAATAAGTGTATTTAATTATTTGTATGAAATTTTAAATTTAAAAAATAATCATTTTTAATATTTTTTTCTTCCAACTATATCAATTATTTTATATAAGTTAAAAATTTATCCTTAAAATTAATTTAGTGGTAGAAATTCAAAATATTTATTTTGACAAATTTGTACAAAACATGATTCTCCTTCAAAATCTTTTAACTTTACTAAATAGGCCAAAAATATTATACAAACTTAAAAAAATATAATAATAAATATTATATTACTTTTAAATATTTTAATTTTTAATAAATATAAATATTATATTAACTCTAAATATTTTAAAGTTTAATAATATTTTATAAATATTATTTGCCATAATCAAATATTTACCATTATAATTTCCAGAATAATTTCTTCTATTTAAGTTAAATGAACGTAACCAATAAAAATATTTGCCAGGTGATTTGTGTGTTTAATTTTTATTTAGATATTTGCCAAAACCCCCAACAAGAATAGCCAAGGCCAATAAGAATATACTTTTAAAAATAAAAAAAGTTTTTAGTAAATATATAAAAGAAAACTATAGCTAAAACTGTAGCTTAATTTTTGTGAGAGATTTTCAATGAACAAATTAATTGTAATATACTTCAATGAAAACATTATTCTCTACCATATATGGTAGGGACTAATACCATATATGGCATAGACTAATAATTACTTGTGCACTATATTTAGTAGAATGATGTATAGGATTATTTCAAATATTTTTGTTACCAAATTTCTTTGAAAGTTAATTTTTCTTATTTTTAAATTATTTTTCTCTTATTGCATTGTTGTAGTATTTTTTTTTAAAGCCAAAGTGGGCTAGCCACCATAATTTTATTAATCTATAAGCTGATTCAAGTACTGATCTGTGGAAGAATCAGGAAGAAACCCTAAAATCATTGTCGAATACATATATAATATTGATCTTTTAAATTGGTTTTCCAAATGAAAACCACAAAATCATTGCGAATATACAATTAATAAAGATATACTATGAAAGATATCAACCACGAATGTTTACCACAAAAACCCACTATTAGGGATCACCGATTAATCGTGACAGAAGCAAAAAAAGATATGAGATTTTAGAGCAAAAAGGACTTAGCATTCATCCATAGGAATGGGGGAAGAGGGCCTCCGCACATGATCCCATGCCAACTTCCATCCCACCAAAGGGGTCGAAGGTGTCACTGACTCCCATCCATCAAGAGAGACCAAAGTAGCAGAGGGCTCTGTGGTTGACAAAGATGGAGACAGGGGCACATTGAGGTCAGGAACCCGCACGGAAACATTAGCAGACTTAACACTGCAAGGCAAAGACACCGGAGGTAAAGGTGGAAGAGCCATTGGGGATGGCAAAATCAGAAGGTCCAAATCTACATGGGCATGTCACCTGATCTTCTTAGTGAGATCCATAGCTAAAGCAGGACTCACAATCTGCAGATTGGCCCTAACAACCCGAAAACTTCATTTTTCCATGGCCCATTTAAAGTTGTCATACACCATTAGATGTTCATGACTTGACATAAGAGCATGGGTAGAAAAAAGGCCACCCACCAACACTTTGCCCGACTAGAGGTCATATTTCTGTAGTATTATGTATGTACAATTAGTGAATTAGTTTTGCACCAATCAATCAGTCAGAAGTAATTATTATTTTGTTAATCAAATATTCTAAAGTTTACATATTTATTTATTAATCTAATATATTATATAAATTACTTATCTCATTTATGATTGGTTCAATTGATTTGATCTTATAGGACCCCTTTTTTTGAAGGCTTCCTCTATATTGATTTGCTGACATGTTTGTTGTGCGTTATAGTTCTAATAGATTATGTGAATCAGATCATTTTTCCTAATATATATGTTTTCATGTTTGTTGTATTTTTTGAAATTTGATTTTGCAAATCTTAGTGTAGGGGCAAAATAACCCCACTCAAAGACTATTGTGTGCCCTTTACACAATACATTTGATAAGTTTAGCATTTGACATTTTCTTGTATTGTCACATATTTACATGCCTTATAAATTTGATATTACATTTTAAACACATTTTAGTGTTCATCCCCATAGCATAATATTAGAGATAATATTTTCTATTTTGTAGTCTTCTTCCAATCTTGATGTTCTTTTTATATTATATTTAATGTTATCTATTTCTTATTTTTTATATTTAATTATTTCTATTTTGTTAGATATTTTCATATTTACTAATACATCCTCAACCATTATAAAATTGTGAAAAAGTACAACACCTTGGGGTACATACCATTTTTGATAGACTTGCCTTCTTGTTTTTATAGAAACTTTGATTTAAACATGACAAAAATAATACACTTACTAACATGTGACAATTTCCTCCCCCCCAATTCAAAATAGTGTATGTATCCACACATGCAAGAGAGTAGGCAATTTCAATGCAAATATAAATATATAATCATAAAAAGGTGATAGAAACTTTTAGTTTAAATAATGATGAGCTTAAAGATCTTAATGTGCACCTTGCTAGTGAGATGATTGAATTGGCATGTTGATTTGATATGATGCACACACAACTAGATATTGTTAAGTTGAATACTCCACAAGATTATTGTGAAGTGACAATGACAAGATAAAAAAGTGGTTGGATGATCACCTTCATAAGCTTCAACAAGATTATTACCTTTTAATTTCAAAAATTATTACATGAACTCATCCTCGCTTACTGGTTTATGATAGAGACATAGATGATGCCCATTTACTAGTAATTTATTTTTCACATCATTTATAGTAACTAGTTTAACAACTCCATTGGAATATACATCTGCAATTTCATACGGACTCAACCCATTGGATTGAAGTTTTTATAGATTTTCCTTATACCTTGAGTCATATGATTGAGCCAAATCACGTAGGTTGAATGTCTTTCTTTTGATTCACATGTCATGCCATTTTATTCTATGATATTGGATTAATGTAGTATGCTATAGAGTTGATTTCCTCATCTCATCCAATGTATTGAGCTACATTAATCTTTTTGTCTTTGCATATGAAAAATCCATGCCTAGTTCTAAGGTTGTCTTGAATGTTTTATGTTCAAACTCAACTGGCATCATTGTTGTCTTGCCATATAACAACTCAAAAGGGATGAACCTGGTTGTATTTTTTTCATGTTGTTTTAAAAGGCCCATACTACTTCTGGTAATTAGTTTTCCTAATCATTCTTAAGCACTGCTACTATTTTTGTTAGAATGGCCTAAATTTCTTTGTTAGTCACCTTGAATTTTCTGCTTTCTTGAGGATGGTATGGGGTTGATTTGTTGTGCTTGATTTTATATTCTTCTACCAATGTTTTCACTACATTGGATGTGACTTGGGCTCCCTAATCTGTAACAATTTCTCTAGGCACCCCATATCTGGTAAAGATATCTTCATATAAAAAAATTCAACCTTTTTATCCCTCACATGTTTTATAGTTCTGAATTTAACCCATTTACTTAGGTACTTAATACAAACCAAGATATAAGACTTGCCATTAGAAGGTGGATCAATAGGTCCTATGAAATCCATACCCCACTTATTAAAAGGGCTGAAAATCACTTAATGATGCAAGGTAATTTCATCAGATATTGTTGGCCTTCCCATCCTCTGACATCCATAACATTTCCTTGTGTACCTCACAACATCTTTATGAATAATAGGCCAACAGTATCCTTTATTGAGAACTTTCATTGATGTCCTTTTAGTAGTAAAATGGCAAGCATAGGGTTCATCATGGAAATAATGTAGGATATCATATGTTTCATCCTCTTTGATACATCTCCTCATCACATTATCTAGCCTTGTATAAAATAAGAATCCTAAAATCTATGTGAATGTGAAGCTTATTTATATCAACATCCATTTTTCCTTTGGTAAAAAGTGTGAGGGGACCTTTCTTATCACCAAATAGTTTGCAATGTCTGCATACCATGGTGTATTGATGATAATATAAAATAGGTTTTCATTTGGAAAGGAGTCATCAATTTCAGGTTCCTCTAATTGTTAGTCTAGAAAAAAAAAGTTTGCACCACATTTTGTTACATTAGGAGAAACCATCTAACAAGCCTTCCTAAGACAACACATTTTTTCATCAAATATTTAATTACAACATGGTCAATATGAAAAAATACATGACATCCTATGATTTAGTGTCTAAATTTATTCAAAGAAAAGATGAAATCTAACATCTCTTTTTGTATGACAATGTAGTTCAACTTTTTCCCTTGTAAGTTTTTGCTGATGTAATAGACTACATTTTATATGGATCCCTCTTTTTTACCCAAGACTACTCCTACTACATGATCTGAATCATTTGTATAGACATGAAATGTAAGGGCATGATAAGGAATTTATGAACAAGAGTTTTCATCAAAATAATTTTGAGATATTGAAATTCCTTATCACATTATGGTGTCTATTGAAATCCTTCTACTTAGTAGGGGCTGACATATTTATGATCACCTCTATTTTAGTAGGATCTACTTGAATATCCTTTGCAGAGATATAATATCCAAGGACTAATCCTTATTGCATCATGATGAATAATTTCTCACTATTCAATGAAAGGTTGTGATCATTTCACCTTTATAGAACTTTTCTCAAATTGTTTGTTTCTTCTCTAAAGGATTACACTCGATTGTTGAAGTCATTCATATAGATTTCCATAAATTATTAGAAAAATATAAGAAAATACTAATCATTTCCTTCTAAAAATTTGTTGGTGCATTGCATAGGCCAAATGATAGGACAAAATATGAATAAGTTCCTCATGGAAAGGTGAATGTGGTTTTCTCCTGATCCTTTGTTGTAATATTAATTTCATTACAACTATTGAAACCATCAAGAAGTGAAAAGGATTTCTTTCCTACTAGAGAGTCTAAGACTTGGTCTATGAAAGGTAATGGGAAGTCATCTTTGTTAGTTGTTGAATTAAAGTTCCCACAATCTACACAAACTATCCATTTCCATCCTTTTTTAGGAACAATGAGCAAGGGAGATACCCACTAATTGTTAGAGATAGGGTAGCTAAAATTGACATCTAATAATTTTTGCAATACACATTTGACTATCTCCCTTACTACAAGGTTAACTCTCTCTTGTGGTTGTGTTATTGGTCTATTATCTTCCTTGATATAAATCATGTGTGTGCAAATTTTTGGATTGAGACACTTAATATCCGTATAGTTCCAAGTAAAGGTATCTTTATGTGATTGTAAGAATTCAATTAAGGATAGTTGGTGATCCAAGATAAGCATTTCATTGATGTTCAAGTACCTTCCTAGTGAGACTTATATTTTATTTATTAATTCAACCATAGATGCCTCATTATGCATGGCATATTGAGTTCATATGACAAAAATGTATGCAACATGTGTGATGTTACAAGGTATGGAGGTGGAGAAGATTTTGGAAATAACTTCTTAAGTGGACATGATGAACATGCCACATAGTTATTTTTCATTCCTTATATTTCATATTCACTTTGCAAGACCCTTGAGTCAACACTTTATCATCACTTTGGAGTTGCATAAAAGGCACTTCTATCAATAATCATTAGTGTGGGAAAAGAGTTGACCTCTTCTTTGTGTTCTTCACCTAGGCTTGACCAAACACACTTATTTAATTCCTCATGTGGTTGATCTAGAGGATATTGATGGAATATGGATGAAGTGACTGAGAGGGGGGGTGAATTAGTCAACCATAAAAACACTTCCCAATTAATTCTTTCCAGATCCCTCAGGATATCTTAACAATGTTATCTATTTTAGCACTCGGTAAATAGATTGTAGTAACTTTGAAGATGTAGAAAGTATTAGCAATATTATCTTTAGATATTCATCAGCACATGTATATGATTGAGAAAGCAATTAAGAACACAAGAGACACAAGATTTAACATGGAAACCCAATATGGGAAAAACCACCAATGTATCTAGATACTGATTTTCACTTTTCTGAAGTGATGCCCGGTTAGAAGCCAACCCGGTAAAAGGTTACAAAACACACTGTTAGGTGTGACCTTGTTAGAGGATTTAAAATATGGTTGTTAAACCAACTCGGTTAAGAGATTTAGAATTCACTGTTACAATGATAAGAAGGTAACAATGAAAAAGTGACCTGTATAATGATGCAACTGTCTTGCTGATTACAGATCTCTGTTCTGCATAAGTCTGATCCTTTCTGATCGAATAAATCTCTGCTGCACCTTAAGGATATCTGAACATCCTTCACAAATTCGCATACACCTTTCCTGCTTTTCTTCTGTAAATCTTCTGCTGTATATCTTATTCAATTTTCACATTTGACCTTTTATTTATATGATTTTAGATTTGTCAAATCAACATTATTTAGTATAACAGTCGGCTGAATTAAGCAAACTCTATTTGCAAAAATCCTTCAAGGGCCGACAGTGCTCGGTGACCATAACTTTCTATAATCTTTTCGGAGACCGAGGGAACTCGATAAACACCGACAATCCTTTACCTTCGATAACCGACTGAACTCGGTAAACACTAACTTTTCTTCGACAACTGACTGAACTCGGTAAACACTAACTTTTCTTCGATGACTGACTAAACTCAGTAAATGCTGAATTTCCTTTGGTAACCGAGTGAACTCGGTAGACACTGATTTTCTTTGATAACCGAGTGGACTCGGTAAGCACTAATATTCCTGTCTGGCAGATTGACTGAGCTCGGTAGTAACTGATTGCTGCGGACTATGACATTTTGTGACATCAAAGACAATACATAATTAGAGTAGCAATTTCCTTCAGACAATTGTTTCCAACAATCTCCCTCTTTGGCATTGATGGCAACACAATATGTCATAGCATAAGAAATTTGAAAGAGTTAGCTCAGTTTAGATTCAAATCTCCCTCTGTTAGCAAACTTCCTGTATCCTGAAAATTCTTCCTTCTGACTATTGAAAATTTCTTGAAATAATAGCAAAGACATAGCAAACACTCCCTCTTTGACAACACATGCCAAAGACAATTCACACATTACCGGTGAAAATTAATGTACCTCAAGTACTGATTCATATGCAATGATTCCTTTAATATGCTGCATCAACAAGTTGATTTTCAATCATGTTCTGGTTGATGCATCACTAAAACTGTATTTAGTGAGCCTCGGATAGGGGAATGACCCCTAACTTACCTCTTAGATACACAAATGCATCCTTAGGTAATGGTTTGGTAAAAATGTCTGCAATCTATTCTTTTGTATGAATATATTCTAATCTGATTTCCTTGTCCTGCACCAATTCTCTGACAAAGTGATATTTAATAGCAATGTGCTTGGTTTTGGAATGCATTACTGGATTCTTTGAAATGTTTATTGCACTGGTATTGTCACAAAATATAACAACTGGTTCTTTGATTTCAACCTTCATACCTTCTAATAGCTATTTAAACCAAACAATATTTGAACAGTTTACTGCAGCAACAACATATTTTGCTTCAGCTGTGGATTGAGATGTGCAATTCTGCTTTTTACTAGTCCTAGATACCAGTCTTTTTCCAAGAAAAAATGCTCCACCACTTGTGCTTTTTCTGTCATCAATGTTTCCTGCCCAATCAGCATCAGTAAACACTTTCAAGTCTAGATTGCCTCCAAATTTATACCACAAACCATATTCTTTAGTTCCTCTTAAGTATCTTAAGATTCTTTTGATTGCCATCATGTGATTTTCCTTAGGTTTTGCTGAGAATCTAGCTACTATACCGACTGCTAAGGCAATATCAGGTCTTGTATGTACTACATACTGCAATTTTCCAATCATAGATCGGTATAGGGTCTGATCAACTTCTTTTGAATCATCATTTTTGGTAAGTTTCAGTCTAGTACACATGGGTGTACCAACTGGTTTTAAATCTTCCATACCAAACTTCTTAAGTATCTCCTTAATGTATTTAGATTGAGTAATGTATATACCATTCTTGCTTTGCTGAATTTGAAGACCAACAAAGAATTTTATTAAACTAAACATAGACATTTCAAATTCTCTGTTCATTTGCTCTGAAAATTCTTTGCACTGATCCTCATTCCCTGTAAATATAGTATCATCCACAAATATTTCTGCCAATACAATTTTGTCATCTGGTCCTTCTTTAATATACAGATTGTTGTTATGATTAGCTCTTTTGAAATTAATCTGAATCAAATAGTTATGGAGTCTTTCATACCATGCTCTAGGGGCTTGTTTTAAACCATACAATGCTTTGTGTAACTTGCAGACCATGTCCCTTTTATCTGGATCAATGAAACCCTCAGGTTGTTCAATGTAGACTTCTTCATCAAGAATTCCATTGAGAAATGCAGATTTTATATCCATCTGATATACCTTAAATCCTTTGTGTGCTGCATAAGCAAGTAGAGTTCTTACACCTTCTAATCTTGCAACAGGAGCGAAAGTTTCTCCATAATCTATACCTTCTTCTTGAGAATAACCTTTACATACCAGTCTAGCTTTGTTTCTAGATACTTGACCATCTTCATTCAACTTATTCCTGAATACCCATTTTGTTCCAATTACATTCTTATCTTTAGGTCTAGGTACAAGAGTCCAAGTTTTGTTCTTTTGTATTTGTTCTAATTCTTCATTCATTGCTTCAATCCAACTTTCATTTTCCAATGCATCTTTGATATTTCTAGGTTCAAAATCAGTAAGCAGACATGTACCTTTTAGTTTGCTTCTTGTCATAGTACCATCTGATTTGTTTCCAATGATTTGATCTGGTGTATGATGTCTTCTGACATATTTGGCTAGTATAGGTTCCTTGCCTTTTGAATGATTCATGTTGTTGTCTTCTAGGATCTCTTCTTCAGGTTGCTCGGGCTCGGTAGATATTTGCTCGGTAACTTCAGGCTGAGACTCGGTCTGAATTTCTTCCTGTGACTCGGTTTGAACTTCTTCCTGTGACTCGGTAACTGTGCTTGGCTTGGTAGATATAGTTTCCTTACTGATAGTTGTGTCTGCCAATGTTTCAGGTTCAATGTAAATGAATCTTCTGTAGTTCTCAGGTTCCCTTTTGCTTTCTTCCTCAGTCTTTTCTGCAAACTCATCAAATTTTACATGTATACTTTCTATGACTTTGTGAGTAGATAAGTTCAGACATTTGTATGCCTTGCTTTTGCTAGAATATCCTAGGAATATTCCTTCATCACTTTTCACATCAAATTTATTTCTTCTGGATTCTTTTAAGATATAACACTTGCTACCAAATATTTTCATGTAACTTATATTGGGTTTATAGCCATACCATAATTCATAAGGAGTTTTGAATGTGTCTTTCTTCAATTGTACTCGGTTCAAGGTATGAAATGCAATGCTGATAGCTTCCTTCCAGTACTTTATAGCGATGTTCTTTTCTATCATTAGAGTCCTTGCACAATCCATAATAGATCTGTTTCTTCTTTCTGCTATTCCATTCTGCTCAGGAGTTCTAGGAGCTGATACCTGTCTTTTGATTCCTCTTTCAATGCAGAAGTTGTTAAAATCATGGGAGATGAATTCACCACCTCTGTCTGATCTTAAGCATTTCAATCTTTTCCCTGTTTCCTTTTCTACTCTTGCTAAGTACCATTTGAACTTTTCAAATGCTTCTGATTTTTCTCTTAAATACATAACAGTCATCATTCTAGAATAATCATCAACGAAAAGAATAAAGAATTTATCTCCAGTATAGCTTTGTATTCCAATAGGTCCACATAAATCAGTATGCACAATTTCCAAAATTTCTTTAGACTGATAGTTCTTACTCTTGAAACTAGTTTTACTCATTTTGCCAATCTGACAATTCTTACATAGACCAGTGTCAGGTTTCTTCAAAGTAGGAATGCCTCTAACCTTCTTGAATTTGCTTATTTTTATCATGTTATCAAAATTCACAAGACATAACCTTTTGTGCCATAGCCAACTTTCTTCTATTTGAGCAATAAAGCATGAATATTCACTGAGATCAAGATAAAATAAGTTACCTTTTGTTTGTTTGCCTGATCCAATGAGTTTTCCTTTTCCATCCAGCAGTCTTGCTTGACCATTCATGAATTCAACCTTGAAACCAGCATTGATTAGCTATGCTACACTTAGAAGATTATGTTTTAGTCCTTCAACCCAATAAGCGTTATCACATATGAGTTCTTTGGTTAAAGAGATTCTTCCTTTTCCTTTTATACAACAAGGTTCATTGTTACCAAATCTTACATTACCACTATCACAGTCTTCTAGATATTCAAATTTTGTCTTGTCACCAGTCATGTGGTGTGAACATCCGCTGTCTATTATCCATATATCATCTTTGCTTATATGAGAAATAAGTGCCATCTTATCTTCATCATCATCAGATTCATCTTTTATAGCAATAAAGAGAATTTCTTCTTCACTATCATCAGAATCTTTAGCCATAAAACATGATTTCTTACCTTTATCCTTGTATGATTTGAAATTCTTTTTGCCATAGTACCTGTGACTTCTCTTCTCTTCTTTGACTTGCTTGTTTGGGCACCTAGCTGCAATATGTCCAATTTCTTCACATGAAAAATAGATTAAAGGAGTTTTACCTTTATACTTACCTTTCCCTCTAGAGTACTTCTTTGCAAGTAATGCTTCTACAATTTCAAGATCACTATCAGAACTTTCTTCTGATTCTTCTTCACTTTCTGACTGAACTTCTTTAATTTTCTTGTTCTTCTTTAGTGAAACCTTGGCCTCAAATGCTGATTCAAAATTTTTGGAACTAGGAACATAGTTATCATAGTTGTCTAATTCAAAAGCTGTCAATCTTCCAACTAAGGCATCCAAAGTTATATTGTGGTTTGTTTCACATCTTCTTTCTTGAATAGCTGATACTCTTATTGCATAGATAGGGAGTAGTGTTCTGAGTACCTTACTTATAACAGTCTCATCTGAGATTGTTCCTCCAGAAGCTCTAATTGCACTTACACTTGCTTTGATTCTTTCAACATATTTTGCAATGTTTTCATCTTCCTTCATATTCATCTTGTCAAACTGTCCTCTTAGGCTTTCTGCTTTGGCTCTTTTCACATTTGCATCACCACCATATATTTTCTTTAGTGCCATCCACATTTCATATGCAGTAGTGCAGTCTTTAATATCATCAAATTCTTCATAGCTGAGAGCAGATGCAATGTCTATCATCATGGTGTTGTGAGTCTTTTTATCTGCAATGTCTTCAACAGTTAATGCACCATTAGGAATTGTGTATTCTTCATCAATGTATTTGCATCCTGAATCACCAATGGAAGCCAGATGAAGTCACATGAGACCTTGCCATGCTGAAAAGTTATCTCTGTTGAGCTTTGGAATTTCCCTCTTGTAAGACATCCTGATCTTTAGCTTAGGTCCTTGAAACCCTTCCTGCAAGCACCAAAAGCTCTGATACCAATTGATGGAATATGGATGAAGTGACTAAGAGGGGGGGTGAATCAGTCAACCATAAAAACACTTCCCAATTAATTCTTTCTAGATCCCTCAGGATATCTTAACAATGTTATCTATTTTAGCACTCGGTAAATAGATTGCAGTAACTTTGAAGATGCAGAAAGTATTAGCAATATTATCTTTAGATATTCATCAGCACATGTATATTATTGAGAAAGCAATTAAGAACACAAGAGACACAAGATTTAACGTGGAAACCCAATATGGGAAAAACCACCAATGTATCTAGATACTGATTTTCACTTTTCTGAAGTGATGCCCGGTTAGAAGCCAACCCGGTAAAAGGTTACAAAACACACTGTTAGGTGTGACCTTGTTAGAGGATTTAAAATATGGTTGTTAAACCAACTCGGTTAAGAGATTTAGAATTCACTGTTACAATGATAAGAAGGTAACAATGAAAAAGTGACCTGTATAATGATGCAACTGTCTTGCTAATTACAGATCTCTATTCTGCATAAGTCTGATCCTTTCTAATCGAATAAATCTCTGCTGCACCTTAAGGATATCTGAACATCCTTCACAAATTCGCATACACCTTTCCTGCTTTTCTTCTGTAAATCTTCTGCTGTATATCTTATTCAATTTTCACATTTGACCTTTTATTTATATGATTTTAGATTTTTCAAATCGACATTATTTAGTATAACAGTCGGCTGAATTAAGAAAACTCTATTTGCAAAAATCCTTCAAGGACCGATAGTGCTCGGTGACCATAACTTTCTATAATCTTTTCGGAGACCGAGGGAACTTGGTAAACATCGACAATCTTTTACCTTCGATAACCGATTGAACTCGGTAAACACTAACTTTTCTTCGACAACCGACTGAACTCGGTAAACACTAACTTTTCTTCAATGACCGACTAAACTCGGTAAATGCTGAATTTCCTTTGGTAACCAAGTGAACTCGGTAGACACTGATTTTCTTTGATAACTGAGTGGACTCGGTAAGCACTAATATTCCTGTCTGGCAGACCGACTGAGCTCGGTAGTAACTGATTGCTGCAGACTATGACATTATGTGACATCAAAGACAATACATAATTAGAGTAGCAATTTCCTTCAGACAATTGTTTCCAACAGATATAAAATATGTTTCTTAGTGCTATCACCATGTAAGATAGTCATGTCTCTTGATCTACACCCTATATAGGCATCTATTGTGTCTAACTAGGGTCTCCCTAGGATGATGGGGTATCCCCCCAAAGTGGAATTTGGAGATAGAACCATGAAATCAGTAGGGTACTACCATGAGTCCAAAGTGACAAAAAGATCTTCCATGATTCGATCTAGATTTATTATGGAAATATCATCCAATTGAAGGATAGTAGGGATTCTCTTTAAGTTGGTAAAATTAAGTTTTTGCATGATATACTTGGCCATGACATCAATGGAAGCTCCCAAATAAAGGAGGGCATTTTTAAGTATAGTTCCATTGATAGTCACTCCTACCATTGGTCTACCAGGATCAACATCTTTGATATAAAAAACTTTCCTAACATTATGTTTTCTAGTTTACCCATTGCATTGACTATCTTTGGATCTTTCTTTTTTCTACTTGGCTTTTCCAAATAAGCAATCCTTAAATTTCTTTAGTGTAGATATTTACATATTTAATATCTTGGAATAAGGGTATCTTGACACACATATGCTTTAGTTGATCCATAAAATTAAAGGAAGGCTCCACTTTAGACTCTCTTATTGCCAACCTTTGTGGAAATGGTGGCACTCAATTAATATTCTGACTTGGTTCAAGGTTCCTTAGATGATTTGGTTGTAAAGTGGGATCATGTGGAGTTGTAATCTCTCCTTCTTCTATAGGAATATCTTTGATGGCATGAAAATAAGGTGATGAAAAGGTTTCTCCTAAATGTAGGTTTGTGTGACTTATGTCCATGACATAAATAGGGTATTGGATAGGATCAATAGAATAGACCTGTTGTTGTTGTGGCTTATAATTTGGATCAGGTGTAGGCCAAGCTAGTAATTGAGTAGGCCTTGGTACATTAGAATTTTCATTTTCAGTAGGTATAATGATTGGTTAATTAGGCTATGTTGGTAGTTGTAAGTAGCCAATGGATTCCTTGTTGCTATCCTCTCCATTGGGGTAATTGTTGCCAATTCCCCTAAGGTGGTTTCCATTTTCCCTATTGTAGTTGTCACTAAAGCTGAAGACTAGGATTATGAATAACTTGGATAAGAATTTTGTGGATTTTTCAAATGTTGTTGTGCATAATTCCCAAATTTTGTAGGATATGGGGGTTACCATTGATTTTTAGGTGCATAAGAATCTTCATAAGGTCTATTGAAAGAAAAAGGATAGAGAGGACTACTTTGTCTTGGATCCAATGGTGATCTTTGTGCAATGTAAGATCTTTGGCCTTTTTCATCTTCAATTGGTTTAAACTATGGTTGCATTTTCTTGTTTTCTATGTTGACTATTATTTTGCATATGTAGTCTCTTTTATTCTATATATATTGGGGACAAAATTATGTTAGTATTTCATCTACCTCATCATGTTTTCTATTTTACTATATTGTACCTAATTTTGTAGCCATATTATCGATGATTTTATGCTTGAAGTTTTTCAACAAATGTGTTATCTCCATCCTTGAAACTCTGGAGGCTATTTTATTTATTCTAGTTTTGTAGCCTTTATCCTTCTTCATGGTAGCTCTAGAATAGTTTTGAAAAATATTCCTTGTATCATTCCAAGTATATTGGGTGATATCTCCTCCCCACATGGGGTTTAACTAATCCATATAGTCATCATTGACTCCCCTCATAAATATTAATATATGAGAATCTTCACTAAGTGCATTATGCTTAGATTTCCTAAAACTAAATAGGAGCTTTTCAACATATTCTTATGAGTTCTCATCTTCATTTTGTGTCATTCTAAAAATATCATCTCCACACATAGCATTTCCTCTACTATAGTCCTTGTATTACCAACCCATAGAATTTGGGAAGGACTAAAGCATGGATATTTTTGAGAGTATCAATTTCATTTTGGTCAATAATCAGAAATGAAAAATTTGGATGGTTAGGTTAAGGAGTGTTTTTGCCTTGGCCAACCATGTTGGATCGATAAACTATAATAGCAATAGGATTCTCAACAAATTTCTCACCAAGAGGATTCTTAGAGGATGTTTCAAAACTTTCCAATTATGTAAATATATCAGTTACAAAAGAACTTATCTCACTCTCATCTGCAAGGACAAATTTTGGCTCATTTGGATGGTTTTCAATAGTGGGTTTGTGTAAGAGGATTATCCCAAAATCATCCCTTCTCCTATCTCTATGCATGTTTCTTTTAACTCAATTCTAGAATACCTAATCAAAATTTAGTGAGGTGGTGATGATTCATACCTAACTGAAACCAATACTTTATAATTATTATTTTTATCTATGCTACTGAATATAGGAAAAATTATAACTCCCAAGAACTCTTAGTTTGACACCATCCCTAGAAATGGTGCCCAAAATGTTGGTCTCAAATAATTGACAAATAACTAAGCATAACACCTCAACTTTGAGATTTTATATCTTTACCAAGTAGCCATCAAGTTACATCATTAAAGTTCATTTATCTTATCAACCCAAGGACATATAACTAGAAATGGGATAGCACTATTTGTGCACTAAGACCTTTGGTAACTATGCTATCTTGAATTTAAAAAATTGAAAAGTTGAAATGAATAACATGAAGGAAGTACACCTAATATACCCTAAATATATTCTACTATAAGGATACTTAGCTGAAAATCATTCTAAAACATTCATTCCTCTAAATAATAAAGGTAACTACTATGCTCTACCTTGGCCACAAGAACAATCATAAAATGATAAGTTTTTCACTATAGGAATATTCAAGTGCTAAAACTACCAAAATTGAATGAAAAAAACTAGAAAGTAAATGTACATACAAAAAATACATAGAATCCTCACCAAGTGCTCCCCCTTGGATGTGTCTCCTTAGATACTAACTACAATATCAAATGCTACACATTCATAATAACATTCTCCATTCATATTGATAAAAAAGGTAACTAGAACTTAGTCTTTATCTCAAATTCTTCAATAGAAAATAAAAAGTATGTAGTCTTTCTAATCAATTTTTTTTTAGGAAAGGCTAGGAGAATTTATAAAAACTAAAGGCTATAACTACTTAACCGCTACAATCATTCAACTCAAAATGACTAGGAGGAGGGCATTTATTAAAATCATAAAATCTAGGAATAAGAAGGTTGAAATAGAGTAGGACTCTACTCCAACATTACTTCAATTGCAAATTTTTCCTATATATACTCTACCAATAGAAATGGAAAGTAAATGAAAGGATAATTGTCCTTTACCTAATATGAGGCATCTCAAAATGGTTATAATAGTTGGTTGGCCACTTGCAACAATTTTGAATCCTTCCTACTCTTCCATCTTTGACCTCTTCATAGTTTTGCCAAATCTCAATTAATGTATTTACTCCATCTCAAAAACCTTAGACCCCTTCAATTAATTTCATCAACTGAGGTTAACATACAAAGATCCCAACATAGTCACAATTAATTAAAATGCAACATTTAACACCAATTATATATAAAAATATATTTATATTGCATTCATATGTCATTCATAGTATCATCAAAAATATCTTAATACATGGAAAGTTTCTACAACATTATGCCTTTAAAAAAGTATTAACCAAAAGGTTCATGTCTTTAAAATATGAAACAAAATATTAAAACAACATAAAAAGTTTGAAATTAAAGATCATAAAATGGTCTCTTCAAGGTGCACACTATGTATTACCCAACATACACTCTATTGGCCCTAATGAACATCCACATGCTACCTCTAGTTGGCACACATTATGATCTTCTAGTGCATCAAAGAAAAACATCAACATAGTTGACCAATTAGCATAGTGAACACTCTCACGTCTAATCCCCATCCTCTAAAGCTCAACCTATAAAACTCTAGAATATGATACGTCACATAATGTAGCTTTATTCTACTTCTAAACCAAAATCCATAACTCGAATGCTTATTCATGTCATGTTAGAAGTAATTTAAATTTAACTCTCACTAAACTATTGACTCTTGTGTATGATGAAAACCTACCTATTGGGAGAAACCTCAAACATGCAAATGTTAGATACAAATATCATATTCAATACTAATATAGCATGTTCATAAAATTGAAAAACTAAAAACTCTCACCATAATCTCAGATGAGCATGAAGCAAGTGCACCCAAGACTTACTTGATTTAATCTCTTAAAGAGGTTGTAAGTGTGCTATTTGAGCACAAGTATAAATCCCACTATGAATGCAAGGTAGATTAAATAAATATTAAACTATTCAAGGAGGAGATATGGAAGAAACACTCAATCTCATATGCCATGCATACTAACACAACAAATGGACCGAAAGCATGAAATCAAATTCTAAATCTTCTATGAATTCTAACAACTACCAAATGGTTAGTAAAAACTCTAAATGCAAGAAAGAAATTCTAAGCATAAACTAACACTATAATTCTACATGCAAATGATGGATGATTTGCTTCAGGCAAGGGTCCTATTTATAAGATTTTGGAGGGTTGGGGTGAGGTGGAATCTATGTGGAATCCACATAGGTTCCACCAAGGAGACACATAAGCCATGCAAAGTCCAAGACTTGCTCACACATGTGTGAGAAACTTGGGATGTGAAGGGTCAATGTATACTTCAAGTACACATGTATAAGTGTGTGTAAGAGACATGTAATAAAAAGTCCAATTTCACACTTTTGGAAAGTGCAAGAGGTGTCATAAAAAATTGTAAGAAGCCATGTTTAGGAAATTTTTAGCAATGTTTGAAAAGACAATTTTAAAAAAATTGCTCACACATGTGTGAGAAAATAATTAGGACTAATGGGTGTAAGAATCTAAAAATTAGCCTAATTAACCTCAGTTAATTAGTAAGTAGACCTATTAGATAGAAAGTGGTGTGTAGGGTAACATCTAGGTTAGGTTTAGGATTAAATTAAATTAAATTTAATTTAATCATGGTTTGGTAGAAATAAAGTATGCGGACGAATAAATAAATTAAAAATTTATTTAGAAGGAGACTATGGAAAAATATGTAACAAATTAAATTTATTATATTAGGAGGGGTAGTATTTAAATTTAATTTAAATACTATAGTTAGTGTATTTATTTAATTAAATAAATAGATGAATTTAAAAAATATAATTAATAATGTTATTTGGGGTCATTAATTAAATTAAATTTAATGAATTTTAGTGGACAAATTTAGGTGTCTTCATTTTCCCCCTCTTTGATGCAGTGTCAAAAATGACATCACGTCAAAGAAAAGAAAACATAGATGCCCTAGAGGAAAAATGAGACCTAAAAGGAGCACATCAAAAAAGTCAGTACAAGAATGAGGAGAATGTGCCCCCTCAGAAAAATATGCCAAAATGAAAAATTTGCCAATTTTCATGAAAAAAGGAGGGGTAAAGCCTTTGCATGACTAAGTTGAAAAAAAAGGACAAAAATGGGGCAAAAAAGAACCATCTTTTAAAGAGCCCCTTGTAAAAGGGAAAAAGTGGGGGCAAAGGGATTCATTTTTACCATGAGGAAGGAGAGGAGAGGAGAGGAGAGGAGAAGAAAATGTTAGGGCAATGAGACAAACAACAGTTGGGTGAGAGGGTGCAAGTCTATAGGTGGGCAACGAACAAGGAGGCTCCGGTGAGTGCATAAAACTCATCATGGTTTTGAGTTTGGTATTAAAGTTTTATGTTTTTTTTCCAAAATGTGGGTAGGGGATTTAGTTGGAGTGGGAATGGTAGGGCAGAGATGCAAAAGGAATCCACCAATAGACAGAGTGGAGCCGCCCATAGGTGGCCCCACCTGACTACAGATGGCACCGAGCCTCCAGTCAAGGGATGGGAAATGATAAGCTACCCATCTATAGATGGGCGACACAGAGCCACCCATCTATAGATGGGTAGCTCCACTCACTCACAGGCGGGACCCGACTACTTTTCCATGGGTGGGGCTAGCTTGCCCATCTCCCTAAAGGCAGGGCCAAGTCACTCATCCTCAAATAGATGACTCCGACTGTAATACCCCAAAATTGGCACCTTATGATTTCAATCAATTTTGGTGCATTTCTTCAATTTTACATCATTAAAGTCCTATTTTACTAGACAATTTTCTCTCTCCTACTTGACTTTATTTGACTTGGTGTCAATTGTAAAAACCCTAAATTGCATTAATCTCACACTATAATTAATTCTTAAGTACTTGACTTTATTAGCTAAATAATCCCTATGATAAATTAATTTAATTCTAAAGTCCTAAGTGCTTTAAATTAAATTAAACCCACCCCCTTTAGTTAATACACATAAAAGGAATTAATATTATTTGGTTATTTGAATGGATTATCTTTATTTGGATTTAACAATTCAAATTATTCAAAGGGTCACCCATATGTGGCAATAATTCATTCTTTTAATTAAATAATCCTTCAATATTTATCTCAATTGGAAATGAAGAGTCAACCATTTCATTTCAAGAAACTCTTCATCCTCTCGATGGAATTTTCTATATTATGAACCTCATTTTCTCATTTTGAAAAGGCAATTGTGAGAGTATCAAAACTATAGTCAATTTTTGTCTCAATTATTTCATATTTCCAAGATTTTATTGCACATTAGTTTAATTCTCATTTAGTATAATTGCATTCTCATATTAGTGTAATTTGCTTATTGTTATTAGCTTACTTCTCATATCTCTTTCAAGTTCCTAGATTAAATCTACATTTTACATTCTTAGATTACATTTGCATACTCATTCTAGATTAATTTTAAAAATTGTTCATCTTTCAAGCTTTCAAAATCCTTCATATTAGCTTGGTCTTTTGGTTGTTGGCTCTCATTCTGAGAGTAATTCAAACACCCCAGCTAATTAGGAGGCAACGGGTTGAATTGATAGAATCTTGCAAATTGAGTAATTCATACTCCTCTTCATGATTCGATGATTGAGCAATGACTATGTTGTGTATATGGCTAGATTAGAGGTCCACGTTCAGCTATAAACATTCTGGTGCCCACCGTGGGGCAGAAAAATCATTTTTGACCTCACTTTCAAAAATTTTTTGATAAGGAATTTAAACTCTGTTGTGTGTCCATACTTCACTGTGTATAGAATTTTGTGCAAAATTTTAAAGTGTGCCATGTGAAGTTTTGCTCCTAGTAGCATTCTCTCGTGTGAAGAAACACTTTCTCGTGTAGGTCCTTGCAATTTTTTATGTCCAATGCAGTACTTTCTTGCATGAAGTTTTTCCATCAGTCATTAAATTTTTCAGATTCTGCAATTTATTGTTACTTTTTTTTTTTCTGACATTTACTTTCTATTGTTGATTTCATATTTTTGATTTCTACTACAACGTAACAGTGGTCTGTAGGTTGCTTGTCAAAGATCATAAAAAATTGCTAATAGTTTTCTTGCAGGATGATTGTCGAAGATCATTTAAAAATGTTGTGCTTGTTTACTATTTTTCATTCACATAGTCTAAATAGGGCTTTGTTAAAATTTCTTAAGGGTCCTGATAGCAAAGTAGGGGAATAGGCTCTTCATTACATGGAAGTGATACCCATGGATGAAACTAAGACCTAGATGTTGCTAGAATGATGGATACCTGGGGAAGCAAAGAAAGGTAGTGAATCTTTGGCATGTTTACTTATTAGGGGACTATGCTCTTCTCTCGTTGAGAGAGCTAGAAACCCAAAAACTTGTGAATTGGTTAAGGAGGAACTAGCTTGGTGATCAATATGGTTGATGTGTTTGGGTAAGGTGAAGAGGAAGAGAAGTATATTCTTCTCTCTTTGAGAGAATTAAAAAATTTGACCCTTGAATCTGAGCCAAGTCCTGAGTCACCTTTAGAGGGCCTACCGGAACTTGAACCTCTAGGAACAACCCAAGTGAGTACACACCTATTGCTGGTGATTCCACCTCATCATAATAAAGAAAGATTTGTTGAGTCTAAAGACTCCAAAGTCATGTTAGCTTCCTTCTCATGATTTCAACTATCATCTTGAGAAGGCCTTATCTATTGTACTGAGTGGCGCCGCTCCTAGCCCTATTTGCGGGGGTGTATGACTTTCAAGTGTTGGTGTGGTTGTGAGGCCTCAACCCTGTATTGGGGGCACCAAAGGTTAGTGTGAATGAAAGCCCACTAAAAAATTCCTTAGTTAGTTGCCTACCTGGATCACCTCCGAAAGGAGACATAATATTTGTACAGGGAGAGGGAAGAATCTCTCCTGTAGATTCTCACCATAGGCATGCACCTAGACATTTGAAGGTGGTATATGACACTAGCCCCTGCTTCAAGGATAATCTTTGAACATATATTATTGAGTCCTTAGAAACACCAAAAACATGAGCAACTTCTAGGGGGTGACATGGCTATGTGAGGTGAATGCATGCACATAAGAAGTGAGGCAACGATTTTGTCTTCTCACCATTTTTTTTGTAGGGATAACTGCATGTTTTTTATCGAGTCTTAAAATTGTCCATAATGATTAAACAAAGACTCCCATGATACTGCCAAGTTGCTTTATCCTTGGTAGGTCTGTTTGTGACTACTTCTTGTGTCACTACTACTTGATCTAAACCTTCATGCTTGTAAATGAATGCTTGAAACCTTCAAACTGAGATTGTTGATTGAACTATACTTCAACCTGTCTGAAAACTAGAAATTATGTCAGAGAACAGTTTAGGTTGTGTCTCAGAACTTGAATTTTTACCTTAAAAACTATGTCGAACTATCAAACCATGGTTCTTTCCACTAGTACATTTGACCTAGTTTTTCTACCAAAATTTTTGACCAAAAAATAATAAGGTTTTGCTTGGTCGGATTATAGAAGGAAAAATTTTCTTTTTTTTAATTTATGCCCATGTTTGTCGAAATAACAACAAATTCTGTGGAGGTCAAAATTTTGACAAACACGGGTATAACTGAAAAAAAAAAGGGAATTTCATTTCTCATTTCATTATTTCATTTGCGAAAAAAAGAAGAGCAGCGCGCTCATGTGAATCTACTTGACATCATGGGGTAGCAATAGGAGCTTGAGCTTTGTTGTGTATTGAAGAATGGGTTCCTTCTTTGCACATGAATCTTACATAAGGTATGTGGTAGAGGATTATTAATTTGTGCATTCTTCTTTGCTTTTCTAGGTATTGAACAAGGGCTTCCTTAAATGTTTTGCGGGTTTATGCATAGGATTGTGGCATTTGGCTTTATACCTGCCATCTGCATTTGTTTGAAAGCTTTACATGGGCCTTGGCCATGGTTCCACATTTTTCATACATGTCTCCTATGACCATACCTATTGCATGCCATAAAAATTTCTACCTACATGCCCATACCTGTTGCAAGGTAATATTTATAAAACTAGGCAGAATAGGGTTTGAATTTGTTGCAAGGTAATAAATATAAAATTGGGCAAAATAGGGTTTAAATTTTTAAAATTTCTCAGGCTAGAATAGGGTTTGAACTACTTTACCATTGATCATGAGACTTTCTGATTCTATTTGGTAAGTGTTGATTGTCATTTTTTTAAAATAAGTTCTGCCTAGGGTAGTACCCTTTCTGTATTCATTAAAAATAAAGATTACATATGAGGAAGAACCTCTAGATTACAACCAAAAGTGATTAGTGGAATAAATACATTATTCCCTAACCAATTTCTACCAATCTTTCTCCTATCTCCTCTGGAAAGAGCTTCTCATTTGCTTGGAGAAAGGCTCCAAACTTCACCTGATCATATTCCTTAACACCTACTTTGAAGGCTGACCATGCCTTCTTCATCAATATCTTCTTTCCTTTAGTTTCCAATATAAAGAAACCTAGAAAACCATTGCTTGTTAGTTGGGTATCGATGCTATCCATTTCCTCCACCACCTAAGGTATATTTCATCTGCCACAATTCTACGAGCCAATCCCATACTATGTAGAGGGTCCCCAAAAATTTGTATGATCGGCTGGAACAACTCTGCCACCAGAATGCCATCATGGACATGGCCACCAAACTAGAAGTCACCCCCTAGGATTGACACCATAGTCACATGCTCCTTCTCCTTTGCCTTGCTAAAAATCCTTTGTATTTTCTCCTCTAGTGTTTCCTACAACACTTCCACCTTGCTACATCAACATGTTATGCCCAGGTGGTTTTCCATTGTGTTGTGAAAAAACATAAGAACAGAGTATAAATAGAACCATTTGCATCCTTATCAAAATACTTTCATGATGAGACAAGAACTAACTGTAACATCATCCAAGTTCATGAGATTGATCATGGGTCTCTCATGTGAACCATCAAAAGTGTCCCTTCTCTCTATCCCAATAGCTTAACTAGATCTCCTTCGCTACATCAAATAACTTGGAAGCAACTTGCACCTCTATCCACTTCTACAACAGTCTTCCTTACTGCTAAATACTTACTGATATTCAGAATTATGAGGCAACTGACTCATAGGTAAATGAACTTTCGAACATCAAAATTAAAACTCTCTGCCATTACCCTACACCTTTCCTTGTGAAAGTACCTTGCTCTTCTGCAACTATGTCCTGAAGATTCTTCGACATGTTTTCAAGGTGATCATCAAATGCCTTGTTTATAATGTGGCTATCCACAAGATTGTCATTCTTGATAACATGTGAGCTTGGTAGTGATTGATGGAGATACTCGATATCTATCATCCTCAATCATAACACATTCTCATATTGCATTTCTTTGATGTGCTCCTTCATGATAAATATGAAAATTATCTTATTGAAATAATTCATGATTTTCCTTGATACATTTGATGCTTATTGACTATTTGTGGAAAGAATATGCAAACTATCTACTTGAACTCTTACTTTCTATGTACAATTTGCCACTATCTCCTCACTATCTTGAGGTGCTCAAGGTCTACCACACCTTGACCACATGTGTTTTGTTGCTATTATGTTACTAGGTTAAAGATGGGGACATCAAACTATCTATAGAAGACTGTCATGAAAAACTCGGTCTTGTGACTGAATAGAACTATCCTTTTTGAAACTGTCACATTAAGAAGTATAAAAGGTTATGTCTTTCATGATACACCCTTGAGAGGAATGTCACATTCATGTTCCTTTCACCTTGTCTGTAGTAGTTTTCATGTGTTGTATTGTTTCCCCACTTTTGTTCTTCATCCTGGAAAACCAAAGTGGAAACCTTGTGTTAGATTGAGTCTTGAATTTTGAGGTATTTTAAAATTGGAATCTAAGTCTAGTTTTTCCCTACGATAGGTAGTCTTTATAAAATTCCCCCCCCTTCTTCCCTTTTTATGGTTTTAAGCTGGGTTGGTTTTGACTTCATCTTGGGAATGGGTAAGTTATAGTTCCTAATTCGATAAAGACTTTGTTCCTTAAGTTCCACTAGAGGCATTCATAAGAAAAGAAGTTGCAAAGCTACGTCTCTCCTCTTTGTTGGGAAAATGACAATCACCTTCTCCTCGATGGGTTTCAACCTATGAAGGTTATTTTCTATGAGAAGAGAGCTCGGGGATGATCCAACACATACATAGGCCTGAGGTTTGAGATTCATAGTTTGGGAATGGGCTGGGTCTAGAAAAGTCACTTGGCAGAGAGATTGTAGTGAACTCCCCTATTTGTGGAGTTCACCCTATAGAAGTTATTTTCTAAAGAGCAATGGAAAGTGTATCAAGAACTTCTGAAGGTTAAGCACCATAGTCAAGGAAGTAAGTTTGATCCCCTAAAGTGGATAAAGTGGCCCCAAAGGCACGAGATAATGAATAAGAGTCCACTCCTGGAGAATCAGTTGTTAATTCCTCTTGCATTAGAGAATCACTTGAGAAGGTCAATTTCTAAGAAGCAATAGCTTGCGAAGAAATAAACACAAGAAGTCACTAGAATTGAATGATTTGGTATGATGAAGATAGTCCTCTTTGAGATTTAGAAAGAATTGATAAAGAAATGGTCAATTATAGAGTTTCAGAAAATCGCTCCTCCAGTCTCCTCACCTTTAGATTTCTACCTCCAAAGTGAGTTTTTTGACAAAGACAATATGGGAAGTGGAAAAGTAAAAATCCACTGCATAGATTAAGTTACCGTTATAGTTCTTACAAATGGGTAAAAGGGATTCCTTAAGACCATTAATAAGGTTCATTTAATTCAAATCTTAACGTTAGAACTTTAATGGGTATTTTTGAAAATCTATCATGCATGTGGCACAAGATATGGAAAGTAATGGTAAGAAGGCAAGCTTTTTATAAAAGATTAAAACAATCAAGCAAGAATTACTATTTATTCAATTATGCTCTTGATTCCCACAACTTTTTCAAGTCTTTTCATAGAATCCTTCAAAGCTTTTAATAGTAAGTCGAAAGCATAATCAGAAGCTATGGCCGCCAAATTCATGGGTTTCGATGGATTGAACGGGATCACATTAGAATGGAAAAATTTGACTAATACATCCCTCAGGTTCTACGATCTCGAAAACCTACATAGAAGATTGAATGAGGAGAATATTTGTCCTATGACACAAAAGCTCAAAAGGAGTGGTCTGGTTGAGGCTGTCGGGTTTCCTATTGCAGTTCAAGCTCCCGAGCTTATTCAAGAATGTATAGCTAGGTTCAACCTAGATAAAAAGAAAATCCTACTGCTGGATGACATAGTACTTCTCTCCATTGATATAGAGTCAGTGCAGAATAGTATCCATATCCTGGAGTGGGTGGAATTCTCAAACATGAATTTCTCAATTGCAGCTTAGAATACAATGAGAAGATGAGATGGAGGAAAGAACTCATGGACTCATGGTTTCAAAAGGGTAGAAGCATGAAGGGAAAAGTGCCAAAGATTCTTTTTGGGATGGATTTGAAAGCTAAGACGGTCGATGTCCTAGTACCTATTCATATGATTAAACGTGAAAGTGATGCATTGAAGTTCATAGAATATTACTTCTTCTTAGTCTAGGTAATATGTACCAAGCACCATTATATAGACTAGGCTCAAGTGGTAAGTGAAAATATGTCCAATGCCCTAAATCTTGCCAAATATCATAATATTTTCTATATGTCTTCCTGTTTGATATATGTGTTAGCTACGTTGTAAGTATGGCTAGGACTCCCTAGACTAGAAGAATATGAAGATGATGTAAACATTTATGATTTTGAGATTGAAAAATAGCTACTCTGAGCTCATTAAAGTTAATGACTCATTTTGTGTAGAGAATTGCAAGGATGTCCAAAGCGGAGATTTTCACTAGAGGCTATGGAATTCATCACTCAATTTGGGAGCTTCTTTATTCAATTTGCTAGCTTCTCATACCTTCGTCTTGTAGGTTTTGATGATTTTCCCATGAAGCTACCAAGGTACTCAGATGATATGGTCGTGCTCATGGAGGTGATCTGGAAAATGTTGCAAGTGAACCTGATCAGTGTGGGGATTAAGAAGAAAGACTATGAATTACCTGTTACCAGTTGGAGCCATGGAACTAGAGCAACAAGCCCAAGGAGAAACAATGGAACTAGCGGGTGACACTCCTAGCCAACAAATCCCTCTCATTTTTGAGATTGGTGATGATAGTAGTAGTTTTGAGACTAAGGAAACATATGAACACTTGGGTTCTCCTCAAAAAGAGAAGAATGTTTCCTCTCAGAAGGTTAATCCTTTTGCTTCCAAGCCTAAAGATTCTCCTCCTATTATCAGGAAGTTATTTGTAGAAGATTTACTCTCTAAGTCAAAGATCACAAGTGTGGAGTCATGGATTGACAACACTATAGAGTGGAAGAGAAAGAGAGCCAAGCGAAGAACTTCTAGCGGCAAGATGCTTTCACAAGCAATGTAGTTGGGCCTAGCCCAAAGAAAAGTTAAGAGGTCTAGGATACTGACCACTCTTTATCGAAACCCTGACATAGGTCACTTGACTATGGAGGTAGCCAAGCCATTAAAAGAGGGTAGAATTGAAGATCTTACTACTTTAGATTTTACACTCTAGTCCTTAGACATGGGACTCACTCACCATGACATGAAAGTGGACCTGTGGAAATCCAATAATGTCTTGATTGAAGAAGAGCTCAAGGAGCTTAAAATTACAAAGACTCAACTCAAGGCAGACATTAAGGAGATGAATAACTTCATCAAGAAATTAGTCACTCCTGTAGCAAGCCCACCCGGTACTATGACAACATTTGATCCCACTGTAGCTGAGAACCAAGTGATACTCACTAAGCTGCAGGAAGATAGACATTTTGGGCATATTGGCAAGAGGTGGATCAAATGACTCAAATCCAAAGGTCTGGTAGCTATTGAGCAGCTTGGAAATGTCTTTTTATAGCTGGAAGAAAAAAAGGAGTCTCTCAATGGACATATGCTAGCTCTCACAGTAGAGAGATTGAGATGTGAAGAGTGCATGGTACTACTACACTGGTTAGTCACAATGAAGACCAAAGATGCAATCAAAGCCAATATATTGTAGAAAGGAGATGAACCATTAATTGAATGGCTCCAAGGAGTAGAATTCAAAATGGCAATGGTAATCAAAGTGGAGTTAGGGATGAAGGTAGCTGGTGGGGAAGTCACTAAAGAGAAAGGTAAAATCTTTGCATATCTGATGGGCCTTCACTCCGAGTATCAAGCTAGCAGAGATGGAAAGATTCCAATTGGTATAGAAAACATGCAAAAATCATTCTTCAACTACTTGGACCAGCTCTTGGAGTCATCTAGATCTCACCTTGACAAGATACCAGATATTCAACAACTCGGTGGATGTATATAAAAAGCCATGATGAAGATGAAGCCTCAAAGGGATGCTATAAAATGAATAGAGAAGGATCATGCCCACTGGCTCATCAGATTAAAGAACATGTACATTCTAGATTTTCATAAGATGATTCCAATCCTCATGGCCACCAAAGCTCATAAGGCTAAGTTGGAGAAGGTGAAGAAGCCAACAAAGAGCAAAAAGTTTCCCTTTCCCCCTTTTTTTTTGGTACACATTGTATGAGTGGTAAATGGCCAGTTGTCATTTACCAGCACTGTAGAATATTAATCGATTTAGTTGATTTTGTAATAGCTAAACTCTTGAAGCCTATATGTAATACTTTGAAAAGCAATGAAAGGGTCAGCTAAATTTTGGTGTGAAATACATCTTGTTGCGGAGTCAATTAGGAATGTGTTTTGTGCCATTCATTTACTGTTCCATGCATTTGTAATTTTGATGTTAGTTTTCCTTAAACTAGATTGAAATTAGTAAATAGATGGAGTTCTATTTCTTTTTTTAGTGCAGCTAATCGATAGTAATTAGAGTATTGCTTGAACATTGGGAGAACATGTGTATGTCCCTTTTAGACTAGATTCATCTATATTGTTTTATTCAATTTCATTCATTCAAGTAGAGTTCATTAATGCATTATTGCTGGGGTGAATTCATAAGCACTATGAAACCACAAAGTTGGTTAAGGTTTGGAATAAAATCTATTGCCTGGGTTAGTTTCTCACCGAGGGTTAGTTTGGTTACCTCTCTTGTTATCTAGTTAAGAACATACCCCCTTTAGGATTTAGAAACAAACAAAATTCATTGCATAATTTTCACATAAGGGAGTTGTACCTATTAAAATTCAGATAGAAGTTAGTTAAAAGAATAACAAATTTCCAACTGTTTGTATTCACATTATCTCTCAAAGGATTTTGGGCAAACAAAGAGTTAAATCTAAGAAAGAACAATCTATTTACCAACAGATTTTTGGTGACTCTGCTGGGGAGAGAAATAGTTGCTAGAATAGAATTTTTTCCATGAGGAAAAATAGTGTTGCCTCATGAGAACATGTTCCCTGTGCTTCAACCCAACCTTAGCTTTCAAGATGATCAAGAAGACATAGTCTCATCCTTGAACACTTTTTCTTAGAGATATAGAAGAAACATAGAGCATTATAGGAATGTGAGTCAAGTGCTCAAACAAGAAGAAGTGAGAGCTAAAGCACTTGAAAGAGAAATTCAAAGAAGAAACCAATGCAGAGTGCAACATAGAGCTAGACAACACAATTAATTCAAAGCTCTAGATCAAAGAAGGTTTCTCAGAAGTACCAAGGGGAAAGGTGGAAAAGATCCTATATTTGATAGACTCGCAAAGATTGACTTTCCCATAATAGACTTACCTCATCAGAAAGGTGATAAAAGAAGCTAGAGTAGACCACCCTCACCCCCGAAGTCAAAATCTTCATTGCCTATAGCTTGTTAGGTGTTAAATTTGCATGGAGTAGTTGCTCCTCCTATTATTAATTTTCCACAACATCCTGCACATATAGTCATGGCCACTCCATGGGCCACTACAACTAGTCTGTTACAGTTCACAGCATATCACCCACTCCCTTTAGGTTTTAGAAAGAGCTTCCCTAAGTTCTCAAGAGATGGGAAAGTGACTACAGATGAGCACATCAAATCTTTCTTCGCAACAACTCACATCCTGGGTATTGCAAATGAAGATGTTGCCGTTAGACTTTTTGTTGAAACTCTAGTTGAAATAGCAACAGATTGGTTTTATCATCTGGATGACGCTTCAATTACGAGTTGGGCTACCATGAGGTTAGCTTTTGAAGCCAGATTTAAAATGGCCAAAGATGAACATGCCTTGTTGGCACAATTGACGTACATTAAAAATAAATCTTCTATAAGTATGAGGGAATTCATCATGAAATTCAACAAAATAGCCAATAGAATTCCCACGGCTGATAGACCCACCCCTACAAATTTGAAGATATTATTTATGGGTGCCATGTCACCCGACATAAACTATGATTTAAGGAGAGCTCAGCCTACAAATTTAGGTGCTGCCCAGAGAACAATGATTGAGTTGGAAGATGACATGATCTTTGTCGGTAGGTGGAAAAGAGAGATACAAATAGGTGCTAGTTCAAGCAGTACTACATCAACTAACAAGATGATGTAGAAAATGTCTAATGAAATCATTGCTTTGAAAAGGAAACTCCCTAAATTCAACAATTCATATCAAATAACGTTTCAAGATCAGGATAGTAGGAATAATGATGGAAGGATGTTAAAATTACCTGCTCCACAATAGAGGCTTACAATTGAGGCTCCCCCTAAGAAAGGAAATATGTGCGTATTTCATTTAATGACAGACCATAATGGTGAGATCTATTTTGAGATAGCTCACATGATGCAGTTGTTATCTACCAAGGAGTTAGACACTATGACACTAGACAATGAACCAGATTCATGATCACATGGAGACTCTATAAATATTCTTTTTTAGTATAAATCCAATTCTGAAGAGCAAAGAGAGTGCTACACTACCATAGATAGCACCATCTGCAAAGTCCTAACTCGGAGCCAAAAAGATAAAACTCCTATTGTCATTTCATTGACAGGAACCAATGAAGTGTCTACTTTAGGTACGAAAGAAAGTAGTCATGAAATGAAAATCTCACAGCCAGGTAAGGAAAATGACTCCTTTGATTTCATTCAATTCTGTAAAAATTCCAAGATCTAGATTTCTCCCATAGACTATTTACGGTCGAACCCCACTGAATTGAAAAGGTTCATCGATTACTTGAAAGGGGATAGTATTAAGTTGAATAATAATGTCACTTCTTCCAATGAAGATGATTCTTCACTGGTGAAACTATTTAAAGAAAGGGAAACCACTGTGCTAGCTACCTTCCCAGGCCAAAAGCCTGAACCTTTTTATGTCTCCTTGTATATCAATGGTTGTAAACTTAGCAATTATATCATACATTTAGGAGCCTCTAATAATGTGATGCCTTCCCCTATGGCCAAAGCCTTAGGCCTTACCATGACAAAGGTCCATGGTAGGTGTTATTCTATGGATGCTAAACAAGTCTCGTTGCTTGGCCAAATCAAAGATGCTCAGGTAGCCCTAGCGACTCATCCTGAAAAGAAGATGTTACTGACAATCATTGTTGTGGATATACCAGCAAGTTATAGGCTGTTGCTCAACATGAGTTTTTCTAGAGAAATGGGTGGGAAAATTAAGTTGGATTAGTCCCAGGCAGTAATTACTATGGGAAATAAGAAGTTTAAACTAGAACCTGAGGAGAAGTCCAAGTTTATAGTGTTGAAATCAGATGATCCAAAAGCTCAAATCTTGTATCAAGAATTAGAGTTCGGTAATTACAAGATTTTCACCCATGGCATCAATGATGAAACTAAAACTAAACAAGAAGAGGTGGAGGTCTTTGAGAAAGAAAAGACTCCAAAAGTCTGGATGTTGGAATTCAATGTTAGTTGTTCTTCTTCTAGGTGTGGAGTCGGAGTGGTATTGATCCCACCCTCAGGTGAACCTGAGCCCTTGGATTTCAAACTAGAATTCACAAACACCAACAACATGGTTGAGTATGAGGTGTTGTTACTCAGAATAATCACTGCAAAGGAAAAAGGTGCGAGAGTCCTAAAAACTCGAGGTGATGCTGAGCTGATTGTGTGCCAAATCAAAAGCCAATACTCTATCAAAAATAGGAAGTTAAACAGCTACCAGAATAGATTATGGGATGAGATTGAAGAATTGGATGCCTTTGCAATCGAATATATCCCTAGGGAGTTAAATTCTAAAGAAGATTCACTAGCAGTATTCACTTCTTTACTATTACCTCATCTAGAGTTTAAAGACAAGAAGTACTAGGTAGAGGTAATATACAGGCCTTTGATACCTGATAATGTTGATGATTGGCAAGTATTCAATGATGATGAAAGCCTACAACTCTTCCTTGAAGGTAATGACATCCCTCCTAAAGAAAAGTTGAATGATCCCTCAGAAGATCATCCCAAGAAATGAAGGAAGGATGAGCTAGGGGTGACTCAATTACAAGGTAATGTCATTCCCCTATATTTTGTATTATTAGAAAAGTTGTTCAATTGTCATGACACTTATATTAAGAAAAAGTGAATAGAGAAAGGTCTAACAACTAGAGAATATGAAGGGATGAACATCAGGAAAGGGTCAAATCCCAGAATGATTAATATAGGGAAGTGTTGCACACCCAAAGAGAAGATAGAAGCTAGAAGGCTTTTTCTTGAATATCAAGATGTCTTCACCTAGAGTTATGAGGACTTAAAAATCTTTATGGGAGGAAAATTCAAGCATCAAATTCCACTATAACCTGATGCTACCCCATTTAGATAGAAATAGAGAAACTACAATCCAAAAGTGGCAGACGCCATCTTCAGAGAGGTTGATAAAATGCTCAAAGCCAGGATTATCTACCCGATCCACCACTCCACATGGATAGAAAATATTGTTCCTGTGAGGAAGAAGAATGAAGAAATAAGAATATGCGTGGACTTTAGAAATTTGAATGAAGCATGTTTGAAGGATAACTATGTGCTCCCCAACATGGATCATTTGTTGCAGACATTTGTAGGAGCCAAAATGATGTCCACGCTTGATGGCTTTTCTAGGTACAACCAAGTCAAGGTAGAAGAGAAAGATCAACATAAGACCATGTTCACCACTCCCTGGGGCATGTTTACATATCACAGAATGTCATTTGGTCTTATCAATGCTGGTGTGACATTCCAAAGAGGTATGGATTTGTCCTTTGCTGATATGAAGGATAAGATTATTGTCATATATCTAGATGACTTAACTGTATTCTCTAAGAAAAGGTACAATCATATTAAAGACTTAGAGAAAGTACAATGAAGGTGTAGAGAGCATGGGATTTCTTTAAATCCTAAGAAGTTAGTTTTCTATGTTACTAAAGGAAAACTCCTAGGTCATATCATATCACAAGAAGGTATTAGGATCGACCTAGAATGAGTCAAATCCATTCAAAGGCTAAGCTTGATTGTAAGTTAGACTAGAGTGAAATCCTTCTTTAGTCAAGTGAATTTCCTCAAAAGATTTGTTCTCAACTTTTTGGAGATCACCAAATGTATTGTGGACATGATGAAGGGTAATCAAAACTTCAAGTGGAATGACCTTGGTAAAAGAACCTTCCAAGATATGAAAGATGCTATAGCTAGTGCCCCTGTCTTATACCACCCAGACTATAAAAAAGATTTTATGATTTATTGTTACGCATCTAGACATACACTGTCAACTATTCTTATGCAAGAGAATGGGGAAGGAGTTCAGGATCCTATTGCCTTTATGAGTTTTCCATTGAAAGATCATGAGCTGAGGTATTCTCCCACTGAGAAGCATGCTTTCTCAGTGGTTAAAGCTTTAAAGAATTTTAGATTCTATATATTACATTCTCACTTAGTTGTGTTTGTTCCCAATATTGTTGTAAAGAGCATATTGACCTAGCAAGACATGGGATGCAATAAAAGAGGAGCTTGGGTAGCCAAGACACAAGAATATGACATAGAGATCAAGCCTACCAAGCTAGTGTGAGGCAATGCACTATGTAAGGCTATGGCTGATAGTAAAGAAGATAACCAACCTGAAATAGAATAGTTAGTTTTGGTGGTGAGTCTACAAGACCCATGGTTTGAAGATGTCATATATTTCCTAACTTATGGTGAATGCCCAGAAGGATTAACAACTAAAAAAAGGAGGGATTTAAGGTTGAAAGCATCTAAGTATGTCATTTGGGAAGGTACATTACATAAAAGATCTGTAGATGGAACCTTTCTTAGGTGTGTTGATAAACAATAGTAGGAGAGGTTGTTACAAACATTCCATGATGAAGCTTGTGGTGGGCACTTCTCATCCTCTGTAACCGCATTTAAAATTTTGAGGCAATGCTATTATTGGATAGGGATTTTCAAAGATGCATATCACTAGGTGGCCAAATGTGAAAAGTGTAAAATGTTTATAGGTCGACCTCAATTGGCAGCTCTCCCTCTCAGACTAGTGGTAATTGAAGGTCCTTTCTAGCAATGGGGTCTCAATTTTATCGGGCCTATTAATCTTGCATCAAGTTCCAATTACACTTATATAATTACTACATTTGATTATTTCAAGAAGTGGGTAGAAGAAAAGGCCACTAAGAGAAATACCTCTAAAGTAGTGTGCAAATTCATCAAGGAGAACATCATGGTAAGGTTCGGTGTGCCGATTAAACTAGTTATGGATAATGCAACCTACTTTTCTTTGGTAGAGATTAGTAATTTATGTTTTGAGTATGGCATAACTACTAGTCATTCGTCTAACTACTTCCCACAATGGAATGGGCAAGCTGAGTCAACTAATAAAAACCTGGTGAACATAGTGAGAAAGCTTGTGTCGGCCAATCAAAGGACTTGGCATAAGAAAATCCATGAAGCACTCTGGGCTGACAGAGTTACTCCAGAAAGGGTGATTGGTATTTCACCTTTTGAAGTGGTGTATGGAGTTGAGGCAAGCCTTCCCTTGCCTTTGGAATTAGCTACCAGAAAGTTAAGGATGGTGGTAGAAGATGAAATTTATAAAGATGGGCTGGAAAAGTGAATTCTATATCTAAATAAACTTGGAGAAGAATGAGAGAAGATTGTTGATCACATCATAGAACATCAAATGCGGGTAAAGAATCTCTTTGATAAGAAAACCAGACCAAGGAATTTCATGGTCAAAGATTCAGTTTTACTATGGGATAAATGGAGAGCACCTAAGGGAATGCATAGAAAATTTGAGACACTATGGAAAGGACCATTCATCATCCATCAAGATTTTGACAGGAATTCTTTCAAATTGGCATATCCAAATGGTGAGGTGTTGCCCTTAACCTATAATGGTCAAGATCTAAAATTATATCAAGTTTTGAATTGAAAGCAGGTAGTCCCTATGCTGTATGATAGTTATGTTTTGTTCCCATTTCTATTTTCCTTAGTCTAGGTTCCTTAGTTCTTCTTTTCCTTTTGTGTTTTTCTTTCCTTTTCTTTAGTTTTGTTGTGAGCCACCTTTTCATTGAACTGAGTGAAACTAGAGATTTGGATTCCTTGCTTGGATGTTAACATATCCAAGTCCCCAGATAGAGCCAGCTATTGCCCCACTTTTGTTCTTCACCCTGGAAAACCAAAGTGGATACCTTGTGTTAGATTGAGTCTTGAATTTTGAGGTATTTTAAAATTGGAGTCTAAGTCTAGTTTTTCCCTAGGATAGGTAGTCTTTATCAAATTCCCCCCCCCCCTTCTTCCCCTTTTTTGGTTTTAAGAGAGGTTGGTTTTGACTTCATCTTGGGAGTGGATAAGTTATAGTTCCTAATTTGATAAAGACTTTTTTCCTTAAGTTCCACTGGAGGCATTTATAAGAAACGAAGTTGCAAAGCTACGTCTCTCCTCTTTGTCAGGAAATTGACAATCACCTTCTCCTCAGCGGGTTTGGACCTATGAAGGTAATTTTCTATGAGAAGAGAGCACATGGATCATCTAGCACATATGTAGTCCTAAGGTTTGAGATTCATAGTTTGGGAATGCGCTGGATCCAGAAAAGTCACTTGGTGGAGAGACCGTAGTGAACTGCCCCATTTGCGGAGTTCACCCTACAGAAGTTATTTTCTGAAGAATAGTGGAAAGTGTATCAGGAACTCCTGAAGGTCAAGTGCCATAGTCAAGGAAGTAATTTTGAGCCCCTGTAGTGGATAAAGTGGCCTCAAAGGCATGAGATAATGAATAAGAGTCCACTCATTTGTAAGTTTGATGTTAGTTTTCCTTAAACTGGATTGAAATTAGTAAATAGATGGAGTTCTATTTCTTTTTTTAGTGCAGCTAATCGATAGTAATCAGAGTATTTCTTGAAGGTTGGGAGAACATGTGTATGTCCCTTTTAGACTCGATTCATCCGTATTATTTTATTGCATTTCATTCATTCAAGCAGAGTTCATTAATGCATTATCATTGGGGTGAATTCATAAGCACTGTGAAATCACAGAGTTGGTTAAGGTTTGGGATAAAATCTATTGCCTGGGTTAGTTTCTTACTGAGGGCTAGTTCAGTTACCTCTCCTATTCTCTGGTTAAGAACATACCCCCTTTAGGATTTAGAAAAAATAAAAATTCACTACATAATTTTCACATAAGGGAGGTGTACCTATTAAAATTTAGAGGGAAGTTAGTTAAAAGAATAACAACTTTCCAACTATTTGTATTCACATTGTCTCTCAAAGGATTTCGGGCAACCAAAGAGTTAAATCTAAGAAAGAACAATCTGTTTACCAAAATGTATGACTATCCTATAGGTCCCTTTACATTGCTTTGTCATTTTTCTTTTTCTTTTCAATTGAGATCATCATATCAACCATTTTATAGTCTTTGACTCAATTGTGTCTAAGAACTCTTCCTTTCATTATTTGTGTCTATCATTCTTTCCTTACTGTGATTCAAAATTGAAAATTTCTAGTAATCTCTATCACCATTGTCATATTTTCATGACTTACACCCACTATTATTCATCCTCATAGTCATCATTCCAAAAGGACTACTTTATTTCTATATCTCTATCATTAATAAAAAACTGTCACCCTCTAATCTCTTCGATTAGACTTGATTTATCTTTAAATAAAAGGTCTATATCATATGCACTTGGATTGTCATAGTAATTTCTCTTCATTTTCCTTTAACATCATGACTATCATTTAAATCTGATGATTTAGGGCCTTTGTTCATGCAAACACTATCCTCTTATTTTCCCTTTATCATTGATGTTGTTGACTCTAGAAGACTATGATGGTTACAGTGTTTTCTATCTTCTCTTTGTCCTTGTTTCATGTCTGATACACTTTCCTTGAAGATCTCTATCTTCTTTTGCCACTCTTTAAACCCCTACTCAATGTTGAGAATCTCCTATAGACCTACATTTCTATTGTAACAATTAGTACATATAATTGAAGGCTATCATTTGGGCCCTACAATCTTCCCTTAAAGGAAGAACTATAAGTGAGGGGTAAGAGGTAAACTTCTTAGTTTTAGCATAGGTATCACTTTACCTGAAGATGGTTGTTTATTGGCTGCCCTTCAATAGGACACTTGATTGTACCTATTTGAGCATAGTTCAAATCCCAAAAGTCTGCATTTCTAGGATTGTTCATCATTGTCCTAGTCAATCCATGTTTGTATGCTTGCTACCCATACCAACCTGTATCACCTACAATGTTTCCTTTCTTATGAAGAGGAATAGTATCACCAAAACACATTATTATGTTGTCTTTATCCCTACTAGAAGAAAATGGATTCACATCCAAAGAATGTTAGAATTTTGGCCATGGAGGTCTACTTTCCCACTACATGTGTTCAACAGGTAAGTCAGTTCCTTCACTTTTATTATATTTGGCTATATATTCTAACTGTGTTTATGGGTCCAAAAAGCTTATTTCCCATCTAGTGGTCACTGGTTTGATTCCAACCAAGTGCTTAGTTTAGCGGCATATTTCTTCATGAACCATAGGTATGGGATGTAGCAAAGGGTACAAGGATAGGAATGGTGATTGGAGTAAAATTTTAACATATTAGATCATTTTAGATTACGAGTCATGATGAGATTGCGATCAAATGCATTAGAATCCTTATGGAACATGTTGAGAGAGGATATTAAATATTCACTGTGGGTCTATTACAAATTGTAGTAGATTTTAGAAGTACTTAAGAGTCATATTCTGGAACCCTATTAAATTAACACTTCTAATCTTGAATTCTATTCTTGTTACATGGAAAACCTAATACGGAATAAGTTTAATGCAGTCACTCCATTCATGTTGTAGCTATTGGAAGTTATTCAAAGCTTCTATTCAAATTGAATAATATTTCAAATTAGGCCTCTGGCCAAAACTAATAGAATGCCTATGTTGCATGCATTGCAGTAGTGTTGTTGTTTTCTAAACTCATAATAGAGATTCTTCAACATTGTGCCATCTTCATTATTTAAGTGGAAGATATAGAATTTTAAAGCTACTAGGAGAATAAAAGCTTGCATGGTCTTTGAGTGGAGAGAAGATTCTTTTGTATGTCTTTGCTACATGTAAGAGAGTAATATTGTTGTTGCATTCCTAGTCATGCTTGACATCCTTCAACATTTGTGCTATCTTCAACATTTAAGTAGAGGGTAAAGAATTTAAAGCTACAGTGAGAATCAAAATGGGCATGGTCTTTGAGTGGTGAGAAGATTCTTTTGAGTAGTAGCTTTGGAGGCAATGTAGATTAGTCCATATCTTTGGTCACAAATGTATATAGGCAATGTCGATCCTACATACCAAAATTTCATCTTAGTATTGATTTCCTTCTGTTGTGAAATTCAAACCCTATAATTAGGAAAATGTCAACCAATGCAAGGAGTGCAACCAAAATTTGGAGAATTAATCAAATGGACATAGCTCAGAAATTACAAACATGGCACAATCTTCAGGTAAAGTTATTCTTATCAGGGGCACTGTCCATCCACATCTGAACATGGTTGTTTACTAGCTGCCCTTCAATAGGACACTTGACTGTACCTATTTCAACATAGTTCAAATCCCAAAAGTTTGCATTTGTATGACTGTTCAACATTGTCCTAGTCAATCCATGTTTGTATGCTTGTTGCCCATACCAACCTATATCAAGGGCAATGTTTCCTTGCTTATGAAGAGGAATAGTATCACCAAAACACATTATTATCTTATCTTTATCCCTTCAAGTCAGTGGTATTAACTAAAATTTATCTTTTCCTTTGTGAACAATATATGTATTAGAGTAGCCATCATGAATTGTCCTTCTCATACATTGCCATATTCTACCTAATATCATATGCCCACAATTCATAGATATGACATCACACCAAACTTGATCATTATATGGCCCCAATTGAAAAATTGACAAGAGCCCTCTGACTAACCTTCACATTCAACTCTTGGTTTACCTAAGTGGCACTATAAGGGTTAGGATGTTCTGTTAATGCCAATCCCAACTGAGACACCATATTAACTGAAACCAAATTGTTATGCACCCCTGAATCAATAATTATATTACATACCTTTCCTTGGACCAAAAATCTTCATTTAAATATACCTTCTTGTGTTGATGTTGGTAATGGTCCTCCTTTCCTCATGAGAAGAATCTCCTACCCCAGGGTTTTCTATTTTACTAATAGATTGAGCATATTATTACTATGCTTAATGTTCCATGTAAATGCATTTAACACAAAAAACAAATTTACAAAACTAATCCAATGACATATTTACAACAAAGGTCTAATAGAAATCCCAACAATTCTTAAACATATGTTATCTGATATGATGAATTCTTAAACAATTAAGGTTGGAGTAGACATAGTTATTCATAGTTGTTTGTGTGATACAAGGAAGATTTGGCTAGGTCAAATCTTCCTCCATGCTAGCAGTTATAAAAATCAACTAAACCTTTATTAAGAATTCATCATATTAGATAAAGTATGTTTAAGAATTGTTGGGATTGGTCCTTTGGCGTGTATTAAATAGAATAGAATTTTCAGCATATTATTATCATTCTATTTCTTTGTTGTAAACATGTCATTAGTTTAGTTTTGTAATTTATTTTTAGGAAAAATATGGCCATAATGAAATGAGAAATGAAATTCACCTTTTTTTTTTACTTAGCAAGATCTTGCTAAGCATATTAATATTAAAATCTTACTAAGTATAAAATATAATATCTTTATATCATCTTTGAAAATTATGTAATAAATACTCTCTGCACAAGTACGACACACAGTCTGACTACTGTAGGGTGTATGACATAAACATTGGAGGAGGCATGGCATCCCATGGGACATGGGGGCACAATTTTCTATGGGTGCAAATGCCTATAACTAAATTTCAAACTAGCTACCCATTAGTTCCCTTCTTCTTGCCTTTTTTTGCTCAAAAAGTTGTAAAAGTTGTCATTGCAACTTTGACAAATTTGTATCTTCCATTAGAGCCACTTCATATGTATAGGTGATGAACATGCATATTTGCCTGAGTGCTATTGGGAGCTTACCCAGCAACACTTGTACTATTGTGAAAATCACCACAAATCTATTTGCTATTGGGTCTAGCATATACCTTCTATGATCAACAACAACACAGGTGAAGAACATTCAGATTTGCCTAAGCAGTACTTTGAGTAGTCCTCCTACACATGTACTATTGTGAAAATCATCACAAGTTTATTTTTTGGAGGGCTACTCAAAGTACACATGTTTGGAGGTCTAAAGGAAACAAGAGAATTTGAAGAGTCACGAGTCTTAAGATTGTACTTAAAATAGCCAAGCTTCATTCAATGGTACATTCAAACATGAAACAAACCATTCTTAAACCAGATTAAACTAGTAAACCAAAGGACATACTAATTATAAGTAAACTAGTAAACCAAAGAACATGCTTTTACTACTAAGTCTCTGTTTGTTGGGCATACTGATTATAAGTACTTGACATATATCACAAATGTTTCTAATTAAGGTTGGTGGGATGATTATGCCTATCCTAAAAAAAGACTGTCAAATCATTATGCTTTCAAATCAATTACCTATCGATGTATCCCTTGCGAGAGAGAGAAGCCAAACACATAAAGAACATGCACATAAACATGGCAACTGAATAACTTAAATGGAATACACCAAGAAGTACCAAATGATGAATGCTCAATTGTTGTAATGGCAAAGCAATATTAGAACCGTCCATTTCTAGAACTTGATTTTTCTATAGTCCTAATGATTTTTCTTATTTCTTGTTTGTGCTTGGTGACAAGATTTTGAACATTGTTGACACACTTAAATGGAATACACAATACCAAATGATGAATGCTCAATTGTTGTAATGGCAAAGCATCAGAACTGTCCATTTCTAAAATTTGATTTTGTATAGTCTTAATTATTTTTATATAGTCCTAATGATATTGAAAATTGTTGACAAAGAGTGTTTCTTTTTTCGATTATAGTATAAATGATTTTTCTATAGTCATAATGATTTTTCTTATTTCTTGTATTTTGTGCCTTTTTTATTTCCTATGTCCGTGCTTCGTGACAAGATTTTGTCACCTTCTTTTGATGGTATAGTTCAATCACTCTATGTGGAATACTATTTTGTTCACTATTTTATTTCAGCATCATATTTCTTTCATTTTTCATATACACAGAGACTACACATGCTGATAAAAAAATGAGCTATTTGATTTAGGTTTACTTTTCATTATTGTAAATGGTTAATATTTCTAATGGTACTCCCTGGTGTATTTCATATAAAAATAATAAATGTAGTAATGATGGTGCGGTGCATTATTGATATAGGCTCGATGACTCTTGTCAATGAGTTAAACTATCAATGTGGTAGTGGGTAGTGTGTGTTGAAGACTTCACAGACACTAAACAAACCTAGATGACCATTTTGGTGCTGCCCAAATAGAAAAATGGTTGCTAATGTGTATATATTTAATGTTTCTAATGTAAATACTACTCATTATAATATAAGAACTAATGTAGACTAGGCATCACAAGGAAATAATGGTTGCGGGTACTTTAGTTGGGTTGATGACAACTCATCTGCATCTATCCACCCATCTTCACTTATCTGCAATGAAGGATTTGAGTGCAAAACGTGTCAGGCTAGGGAAAATTCCAAAATTATATTTTTACGATGCCTTCTCTATATTGTAATCGCATATCTTTGTTGCGACCATATGCAGAGATGAAATCAAGAATTAGTTAGTTTATTATTTTCATAATGTAACTAATATTTTAATACGGATATGATGTAACTTCTCTTTGCCTTGAGTGCACATATATATGGTTTAAATCTTTTTTTAGAATAATTCTTCTTGTTTATGGCTCAGGTGAGCCCCAATCTACTATCAATCACATTATTTAATGTATATTGTTTTCTTGGTTATTCCATTTGTTCCTTGACCTTGACTATGGATTGACTATCATTTTCAAGCTTGAACAAGGCTTTGTACCATGCACCATCCACTTATTTGTACTCAATGCGGATTTACAAATGTAAATAATGCATTGAAGGTCATCTACAAATGCTATGTGGTGTTGATGATCTTTTCTTTCTACTTGCAGGTTTACATTATGATTTGACAAATCTTATGTCACTGACTCTATCACCACTCCAAAGTCTATGAGGAAAAGGGCCAATTAACAAGGATCAAATAGATCCTCCTACACTGTGAGCCTATATGCTCAAGTGGGTATACCCTTGATTCACTTCTTGAAAGGAATCACTAAACATTATACATTTATACTCTTCACAAATTTTTTTAAAGATTTTATCATTTATATGTATGTGGTGGATGATGATGAACTACTTCCAGAGATTAGATCAGTGCCTTAACCCAGGGCATAGAGTCACCCAATAAAAAATATCAAATGAGGATCCTAAATCAAATACTCCTGAACTCAGAATAAGTGCTTTGCCTATTATCCCCCTCACTCTCAAACCTGGTCATCAAGATTCTTATTCAACCATGGACTCACTGAAATCACCCTAAAGACTTTAATCCCAACTTTGTCAGGAACTCCAAGATAATTTCACAATACTCTTTGTTTACCATATGTTGACTCACTTTGTGACTCTAACATATATGAATCCAAAATCAAGACAAGAACACAATAAAAATTTTGAGATAGGAATTAAAGCATATTCTCATTAACTTTCAGAATCAATACATTACCAAGATGATAAATGCTAGGAACAAGACACAAAATCCAAGCTCTCCTTGTTCAATCTTTTACATTGACTATCAATATAAATCATCAACAACCTTTGAAAGGTAAAAATAGTTGCAATATATACCATCAGTCACCTTGGAATACCAAAAAGTTTAGGATGCAACAAGCTATGGATGACTGAGGCAAGGGTTAGGGTTTCACCCACCAAACCAATCAAAATTTACTCAAAATTTGATACATTTTTTTGGAAAAACCAAGCAGCCTGGAGAAAGCAGACCCAAGAGTGATCTTCAATTATGAGAAATCTCTGAGAAAGTACCAAAGATCATTTATATAGCATGTAAATCAATCTGATTACCCACCTGCAACATGCCTCAAGAAACTCTACTTCACGATACAAAAACCCCTGCAATCAATCATGGAACACCCTAGACCACACTGCAATAGTCGGCGGGAATAATTTCACCAAACCCATCCGCTAAAACATTCAATTTTAGTCCTTCCTATAGTTGGAAACCCTTTGAAAATTTGAATCCTAGAAGAAATGGCTATTTCATAGTGCTAGCAGCAAATTGGTAGTCAATATTCAAATCTCAATCAACTTTATGTCACGACCGTCTGATCCTATTTTCTCCCAGGCTTCGTTGACTTAACTTTGTAGGAATCCTGGTTTACATTTAGCAAACACATGACAATGACATTCCTTATTCATGGAACACTTCCCTTAACTCAATCTTTACCCAGCGAATCAGTGAACAAGCAAAGCAACATAACCCAAGTCATGAGTCAAAGAACTAGCAACCGAAGGATATCTCCCATTTGTGAAAGAACTTAAAGCACCGCTAAACAATTTGGAGATTTAGCGACCATAGACATTCACCCATTCACCAAAAATTAAGAACCTCACCAATTTATTATGAGAATAAGAAAATAAAGGGAAAATGATCAGAGCCACCAAATCTATTATCAAAACCACCAAATCTTAGACTTCTGACATCAGACAAGATCAATGGCCATCGCTAAAGTGTGATGCTAAAAGGCATGCATCTTACCCCAGTGGTGTAACAATAGCCACAAGATCCTACCATACTTTAACCTAATCCAAAGACCAAAAGCCTCAGGCCCACTAACACCATACCCATCATCAAACCTATGACCAATGAGAAACCTCCATCTCAACATCCTCTCTGACATTTGGCATAGGACCCACTAAGAGACACTGGCATCTAATTGAATGGTGGGCATATGATCACATGGGGAAAGAATATTCGATGTGAACATATGCCGACTGTTGATCAAAATCTCTGACAACAGGTCCCACTGATGACTGCCATATCATCAACACCTCATCCAATAGGAAAAGAACACCTCAGTAACCTTAGACACGCAGACCCACCCTTTATAAAATACTTAACCCTTTGAGCATTCAGCGAATACATGACTAAGGCATTCTCCCAGTCATGAGATATTTTTCTTAACTATGGTCTGACTCAGAGATCACGTGAACAAGGGCATTTGCTAATTCACTTAATATTTCCTTGACCCTGAGTTATGTCCTAAGATCATGTGAACAAGAGCATTCTCCAATTCATAGAATCATTATCTTTACTAGGGTTAAGTCTTGAGAATACATGACTACCTTCAGTCGCCCAATCACCGAAAGTCTTTGACCACTATTTTTTCATTAAGAGAATCTGAAACCAAAAGGAAACATAACCTGACATTTCTTCATTCGCTAATTCACTAGACAATAAGATTTAATCACCACGTATTAAGCGAACAAGAGAACACCGCAATTGGGAAATCATTGAATGAGAAGGATAACCACCCAAGGATTTGGAGAACATGTGACTTCCAGGAAAGATAACCACTACACCAAGTCACTAGATAAAAGGGAATATGCTAAAATGATTAGGAGATCAAGTGACCAACTGAGAAAAGAAACACATACATGCCAAAAAGAAACTTTAAGTGGCTCGAAAAGGCAATGAAGAATTAGAACAAGGCTGGGGCAAACTAGGGTTTTTTCACTCAACAACTAGAAGTTTGAAATTTTGACCTAGGGTTTGAGGCTAGAGACATAGAAAAATTGTAGATACCAAAGGGAAATTGACCAGAAGCCATGGAAATCATTTTAGGTGCTAGTAGTGGCTCTGTCTAGGGATGATGGGCAACATGTGCCTATGCAAGAATGCATAATTATTGGGTGAAGCAGACCACCAACTTGACAAAAACCTTTAACAAAAAAGAGAAAAGGACAAAATCCTACAAGCTAAGACAAAAGAAATAGGGAACAAGCACACCACTATACAAAATGTACAACATTTATAGACCTAACTACTGTTCATGGAAATAAAATACCTTCAATTGAAGTATTTCTTCAAGAATTGTCCATGAACTGGCAACTCCTAAACATCACCATTTAGTTCCTTTACAATATAAGAATCCTAGCCCCATTTTTCATGAATTAGATATGGCCCTAGCTAGATTGGATCAAATTAGCCATGTTTCCCCTTATCCTCCAATCTAGCATTCCAAATTAGTACCAGGTCACTAGGCTCAAACTTCCTATCAACAGTCCTTTTGTCATACAAATTCTTGACCTACAATTGCAACTTGGCATTTTTTGCAACTGATTCTCTCCTATTTTCATCCAGTCTGATGAGGTCTTCAATTCTCAACTGCATCTCATTATCTATATCATCATCATACAACTGAATAAACCTATACATTTCCAATAAGTTGTTTTGAGGCATCCTTGCATGTATCCCATACACTAAGTCAAATGGTGCACAACCAATTGCCTTCTTCACAGTTACCCTGTCAGCCCATACACCTAATGGAAATTTTGAACTCCATGCTCTCTTATTCTTATCAAGGACCCTCTTGAGGATTTTCATTAAACTCTTATTAGACAATTCTGCCTGTCCATTTCTCTATGGATGATAAGGTGAGGAGTATAACATCTAAATTCCTAGACCTTGACATAATTCTTTATATTCAATAGACTTGAAACACATTGCATTATAACTGACAATCCTCTCAGGACAACCAAACCTTGTGACAATATTATTCAGCAAGAAATGAGTCACCACCTTACTAGTTGAATTTCTTGTGGGGATAGCTTCAACCCACTTTGTAAAGTAATCAGTGGCAACTAATATCCAAGAGTGTCCTCCACTAGACTTGTTTGGTATTTCTCCTATGAAATCTATTCCCCATTGTTGGAAAGGAGCCTGCACTTCAATTTGCCTCAAAGATACATTACCTAAAAATTTAAGCTTACTAGAGAGTCTTTGACAAGCATCACACCTCCTTACCAACTGTTATGCATCCTTGAAGATTGTGGGCCACCAAAATCCTACTCTCAATATTTTTTGAGTAGTATTTTTACCCATATAATGTCCCCCACAAACTCCCTCATGCATTTCTTTCAACAACTTGTCAGCCTGATTTTCATCAACACATTTCAAAAGTATGCAATCTAAATTTTTTCTGTATAACTTGCATTTTACAATCACATACTTGATGGCTTGTAACTTCAAAGTCCTTTTCTTATTATCATCCATCCCTACTGGACCTTTCATATTTCTCAGGTAGAAGATAATATCTTGATACCAAATGCAATCATCCATATCACAAGTATAATCAATCTTAGTCTAGTTTATCTGATTTGCATCAAGATTAGATTGAGCCATCAGTTTTTCCAATCCTTGTCCTCTGACCAACTTGGTAATCTGAATATCAATATTGAATTCTTGAATCCTATTTATCCATCTACATCTCCTTCCAAACACCTCCTGCTGTGAAAAAATATCTTTTATTGCAGCACTAGGTACAAAAGCAATCACAATTACTCCCATCAAATAACATCTAAAAACCTTGACAGCCTTCACTAGTACATAAGCCTATTTTTCATTGATATCATACTTCAATTTAGCAACCTGCAAAGATTTACTAAAAAATGCAATAGGCTTCTCATAACCTTCATTATTTTTCTGCATTAAAACTATAGCAATAGTGTGAAAAGATGCAAAAGAAAAGATATGCATTGGGATATTGTAATTAGGTGCCTTAAGCATAGGTGCATCTTTGATAGCCTGCTTGATATTCTTGAAAGCTTCATCAGGCTCACCTTCCCTTTTGATCTCAGATCCTTTCTTCAACATCTTGGATATTGGCCTGGTAACCTCAGCAAAGTTTGTAACAAATCTTTTCAAGAAATTCACCTAACCAAAGAAAGACTGAATTCCTTTGACATTTTTTGGTCTGTGAATCTTTTCAATAGCTGCCACCCTATCTAGATCAATTCTAACTCCTTGCTTTCCAACCAAGTGGCCAAGCAACTTACCCTCAGTGATACCAAATGCACATTTCCTTGGATTTAATGAAATGCCATAATCCAAAGCCCTCATAAATATATTTTCTAGATGAGTACAATGGTCTTCTTCCTTCTTGGAATAGGTAGTTAAATCATCTTGATAAACAACAAGGAAATCATTTATAAAATCTAAAAAGGCAACATTCATTGCCCTTTGAAAAGTTGCACAAGCATTTGTGAGACCAAAAGGCATTCTCACATAAACATATGTCCCCCATGGTGTAGTGAAAGTTATCTTAAATTGTTCTGATTCTTTCACAATTACCTGATTATAACCAGAGAAACCATCCATCATAGACATTAATTCAAATCTAGTCACTCTCTGCAGCATAGCCTCCATATTGGGTAGACAATAGTTATCCTTTAATGAGCTGATATTCAAATTTCTGAAATCCACACAAAGTTTGATGTCACCATTCTTCTTCCTGACAAGAACCAAATTTGACACCCAAGAAGAATGTCTAATGGGCTTGATAATCCCAACATCTCTTAGCTTCATTAATTCTTCTTACATTTTAGGTGCCAAAGTAGGATTTATAGGCCTTTATTTTTGCCTAAAGGGTTTAGCATCTTCTTTCAAAGGAATAACATGCTGGAACAAGTCTTCTTTATAAACCTTTAGGTCATCATATGACCATGCAAAAACATGCCTGAATTTTCTTAATAATTCAATCAAAGATTTTCTTACATTATGAGACATGTCCCTACCAATGTAAACCCTCTTAGGTGCTTCTTGTGTTCCAAGATTTATCTTTTGTAAATTCATATGACCTTCCCTTTTACTATCCTTTTGAAATTTGTCTTGATTATCAAATACAATTTCTAAAAATACAAGTCCCTTAGGAACCTTGTTAGTTCTAAGCTAAATGACCTCATTACCAAAAACAACCTCTTTTCCTTCTGCAATCTCAACCAAGGCTGAACAATCTAACTCTTGACCATGATACTGATCTTCGCAATTCAAAAATCTCAAGATATCCTAGTCATCTTCAAAAACTTTCCAATTCTCAACATTATCTGGTATACTAGGCCTAGTTTGAATTTCAACTTTGGAGAGGCCAACAAAAGTAATATCACTAGGATTGATTACAATATTGGCTAACAAATCAGTCATCTTGTTATTACTTCTATCCTTCCATTCAATATTGAAGACATCAAAACACTCAATCAAATCCCAAACAACATTTTTGTATTGTTTCAACCTTTTGTTCTTGGAAGCATATACTGATCTTATTTGGGACACCACTAATTTAGAATCCCCAATAACCTTTATACATTTAATTCTATGCTTTTGTGCCAATCTCAATCCTAGCAATAATGCTTCATACTTTGCTATATTATTGTACAAAATAAATTCAATGTGAAAGAAAACTTGTATGTGCTCCCATTAGGAGAAATGAGTAAAATACCTGCTCTTGCTCCATCTTTGTAGCTAGCACCATCAAAGTAAATTGCCCACAAATCACCCTTCATAGACCTAGAACCTATCTCTTCATCAAAACATGGTAGTACAGGCTCCTTTTCAAGTATAGTGACCTCAGCTCTAAAAGCATTGACATCAGTATCTACAAAGTAGGTAACCTCATTATCACTATTCTTTTCAATCATATAGGTTACCCTTGGTTCTCTTTCAATCTTGACAAACTGACCATCAATCTTGAAGGTTGCAGAAGAGAGACCACACTGCAAACACCCACCAATGGAAGCACTCCATTTCCTAGATAATAGCATACCATAATGGGTTGGAATGTCTACAACCAAGAGACTCATAGTCAATTCTTTCTCTGGATAAGCTACCAATTTGTATGGCATTGCATTTATAGTTCCAATGACTGGTACTTCCCTCTGATCCTTTACACAACATCTACCTTGATTTGTATCAACCTATTATACACTAAATTTGTGCCTCTGATCTCAAGCTCTCTTGGTCTTGATAATCTAGTATAACAAGGGAATCATCTCAAGGTTGTGGGACCTTTGCTAACCGAGATGAAACCTCTAGGTTCTAGGCTGGTTCCTCTTAGATAATCACCCTGATTTGCTCTTAGATAGGAAATGTAAAACCTTGAGGGTAAAGGGTTAGAAGGAGTACATAAAAAGGGAAATGACTGAAAGCAAATCTATCCTACTAGGTGATGCACCGAAACTAGGGTTTGGATCTTAGTATAGAGGAATGAAACTAGTGAGAGGCTTAGGTCTGGGAGATCACAACTTACTGAATAGGCTTGCATAAGTGTTTCATGGAAGGGTCTACAAACAAAAGAGGGTGTTCAGGGAAAGAGAAAGATTCTTTCACAACAACAAGACTCTTAGGATTAGACATCAATCCATGACCTGCAAACAAACATTCAGTCCTATAGCTCGGTGTAGGATTGAGACAAGACTGTTAGGGGCTGAAATATACCCACAAAACATCTAAATCAGATCAAACACAATAACACACATAGTTACAAAAAGTAAGAGAAATCAGGGAAACTAAGATATCATTGAAAAAATGCATACACTTTGATCCAATAAGAGATAATCCACACAAGAAAGCATAAGGACAACAAGAATGTCACAAAATACTTTGCAATATCTGAACAATCAATGGGAATTTTACAATTGCAGAAAGTTAAGGGGCAGAAAGAATGCCTTCAATAACCTTTGGGAAAGAAACTTTCCTTTTTTACAATTGCCAAATTCTAAGCTCAAAAGCTCCAAAAATAAATTATATACACCTCTACATGTAGGCAGGAATCAAAATATCTGAATTAGGGCTACATAGATATGCATAAAATAATCTGATCCTAAACCAGTCATGTCTGATCATAAATGCTTTTCTAAAAATATCACGATAGATCAGATATATCTTTCTTTGCATGTCCATTCCTATACTGATCCTGCTTGCAGATAAAAAGCCTTGACCTGACAACCTCCTACAAGCCCACTCAGCCATAAAGGCTCCAAATCTGATCTCAGATCATGCAACGGACCACAAAAATGACAACCTAAAAGATCTTTACACATTCTTTAACTACAACTACCTCCAGAAATCATAAATCCTCAGCTACCTGCACTTGCAAAAATCTCTCTTGGAAGAAACCCCATGAAAAATCATTGCACCGCTTTGAAATAACATTGGTCACATGATCACATGAGCTAAAAAAGCCTCATGCGATCATGCGACAAGCCTCTTTGAATCCACCATCACCATGCAAGACACATGGCCCCACCAAATATCCAAACTGCCAACCACGCAGACCAACAAGAACTAAACACCTCAGCTAGACCCACGACCACACCATAGGAAATGCCCCTTAGAATCCAATGGTGGTCGCATGATCGCATGGGATCAAAAGATCCCATGCAAACATGCAACCACCGTAGATCTTGCATCTATGGGGCCACATGCTATCGGGCCTGCAACAACCTTCACTGACTGCCAGCTAGCCATTGAGAAGCAGACACATCACCAGCCAAAGGCCCACCACCAAACTGCAAGCTCTTATCAATGCGGCTAATGGTTTGTCACATGTTTGCATAGCCTAAAAAGGGGCTATGCAATCATGTGATAGACCACTAGTGGTTCTTTGAAAACCATCAACTCGGCCCCACCTGGTCACGATAGCGCACTTGGAAAATATGCCACCTCACTCAAAAAACATGGACCCACTGAGATTCTAATCCAACCATTATCGCATGATCTCATGGGCTCGAAAGATTCCATGAGATTATGCGACAGCCATCAGATCTCCACTACACTTGCACGGCTATGAGGAACTGGGACCTGCCTGGTCGGAGTTGCGCACTTGAAGGTCAAAAACACAGAGGGTTTTCAAACTAGAGGTTGAAAACATAGAGAATTTTTGCTTGAAGGTTGAAAACATCTTGGGCTTTCGGACAAAAGGTAGAAAACACAAAGGTTTTTTGACACTTTGAACAATTTTTGGAAAAAAGGACTGTGGCAAAAAATGAATGACCGGGAAATTTTTTGGGCAACATTTTGGAAAACTTTGTGGGATGTCAACCTACTAGACATAGACCAGTAGCCTTGAAGCAATCCATTGGGCATAAGAGTCATTTCTTGAGCACAAAAACTTTCTGACAGGGAGAGGGACAAAACTGTGCTCGAGCACTTCTTGGAAAATAGGGAAAGACTAAACTAGAAAGCTAGAAGAAAGTAGGAAACCTAACCTAACCTAAACTAACCAGTGCAAAGACCTGGTCAAACAAAACCATTCACTGGATTGTTGAAATAGCTACCCTTTCTCCTTAGGATATTTTGCATTGGACTCATGAGGATAGCTACAAAGATGTGAGGCACATAAAAATTTGGCAAATGAGGATGCACTGCCTTTGCAAAAACAAGATCAAGTTCACTCACCTCAAATGGATCACATGGAGGTGTCTTAGTGAACTCCTTCTGGGCCAAGTACCTGATGGGGCAACCTCTTGAAATTCTGAAGGTAGGACTTTCATTGCTGGTTTCTTCTTTATCTTCGTGGTTGCCCTCCATCATAGACAACCACGATAACTCCTCATTTGTGGACATGGGGCTATCATCCTCCCCACATGGGAAGTCTCCTCTTCAAGGATTAGATCCAGCTCATGAATCACCATATCCTCAAGATCAATGTCTTTCAGCTATAGCATCTGATCCTTGAAACTAGTAGACCTTCCAGAGTCGCTAGATATGCAGCAAAAGGACCTCTTCTAGGCCTGTAACATGCTACCAGCATATTAGAGATAGCATATTTTAAACATTGACTTCCTTTGTTGGTCCCACTGGGCATGCCAGAAATGTTATACACTGAATTTGGGCCTCTGATCTCAAGCTCTCTTGGTCTTGATAATCCAATATAAGAAGGGAATCATCTCAAGGTTGTGGGACCTTTGCTAACCGAGATGAAACCTCCAGGTTCTAGGCTGGTTCCTCTTGGATAATTGCCCTGATTTTCTCTTAGACAGGAAATGTAAAACCTTGAGGGGAAAGGGTTAGAAGGAGTACATAAAAAGGGAAATGACTGAAAGCAAATCTATCCTACTAGGTGATGCACCAAAACTAGGGTTTGGCTCTCAGTATAGAGGAATGAAACCAGTGAGAGGCTTAGGTCTCGAAGATCACAACTTACTGAATAGGCTTGCATAAGTGTTTCATGGAAGAGTCTACAAACAAAAGAGGGTGTTTAGGGAAAGAGAAATATTCTTTCACAACAACAAGACTCTTTGGATTAGACATCAATCCATGACCTGCAAACAAACATTTACTCCTATAGCTTGGTGTAGGATTGAGACAAGACTATTAGGGGCTGATATATACCCACAAAAAATATAAATTAGATTAAACAAAATAACACACATAGTTACAGAAAGTAAGAGGAATCAGGGAAACTAAGATATCATTGAAAACATGCATACACTTTGATCCAATAAGAGATAATCCACACAAGAAAGCATAAGGACAACAAGAATGTCACAAAATACTTTGCAATATCTGAACAATCAATGGGAATTTTACAATTGCAAAAAGTTAAGGGGCAGAAAGAATGCCTTCAATAACCTTTGGGAAAGAAACTTTCCTTTTTTACAATTACCAGATTCTGAGCTCAAAAGCTCCAAAAATAAATTATATACACCTCTACACGTAGGCAGGAATCAAAATATCTAAATTAGGGCTACATAGATATGCATAAAATAATCTGACTGTGAACCAGTCATGTTTGATCATAAATGCTTTTCTAAAAATATCACAATAGATCAGATATATCTTTCTTTGCATGTCCATTCCTATACTGACCCTGCTTGTAGACAAAAAGCCTTGACCTGACAACCTCCTGCAAGCCCACTCAGCCATAAAGGCTCCAAATCTGATCTTAGATCATGGAAAGGACCATAAAAATGACAACCTAAAAGATCTTTGCACATTCTTTAACTGCAACTACCTCCAGAAATCATAAATCCTCAACTACCCACACTTGCAAACATCTCTCTTGGAAGAAACCCCGCAAAAAATGGTTGCACCGCTTTGAAATAACACTGGTCGCATGATCGCATGAGCTAAAAAAGCCTCATGCGATCATGCAACAAGCCTCTTTGAATCCACCATCACCATGCAAGACACATGGCCCCGCCAAATATCCAAACTACCAACCATGTGGACCAAGAGGAACTGAACACCTCAGCTGGACCCATGACCACACCATAGGAAATGCCCCTTAGAATCCAACGGTGGTCACATGATCGGTTGGGATCAGAAGATCCCATGCAAACATGAAACCACTGTAGATCTTACATCTACGGGGCCACATGCTACCAGGCCTGCACCAACCTTCACTGACTGCTAGCCAGCCACTGAGAAGTGAACACATCACCAGCTAAGGCCCACCACCAAACTATAAGCTCTTATTAATGCGGCTAACGGTTTGTCACATGTTCGCATAGCCTAAAAAGGGGCTATGTGATCATGTGACAGACCGCTAGTGGTTCTTTGAAAACCATCAATTGGGCACCACCTGGTCATGATAGCACTCTTGGAAAATATGCCACCTCACTCAAAAAACATGGACCCACTGATATTCTAATCCAACCGTTGTCACATGATCTCATGGGCTCGAAAGATTCCATGAGATTATGTGACAGCCATCGGATCTCCACTGCACTTGCACAGGTATGAGGAACTAGGACCCGCCTGGTCGGAGTTGCGCACTTGAAGGTCGAAAAAAAAGAGGGTTTTCAAACTGGAGGTCGAAAACATAGAGAATTTTCACTTGAAGGTCGAAAACATCCTGGGCTTTTAGACAAAAGGTAGAAAACACAGAGGGTTTTTGACACTTTGAATAATTTTTGGAAAAAAGGACTGTGGCCAAAAATGAATGATAGGGAAATTTTTTGGGCAACACAACCTTGAGGCCTAACTTTTACATAATTTTGAAAGGCATGATAGTATTGGAAGCACCTAAATCAATCATGCAATTTCTTAATTTCATTCCATTCACAAGACTACTCAGGATGAATGGATCTATATTTTCAAGGATAGCATTGACAGACTTATCCAAGTATATAGGTGGTATGTGGGATACCAATCCTTGGACCTCCACTTCTTTCAAAACTTTATCCTGAGGTCCATTGCATGCAACATCATTATTATGAACATTATCTACCCATGCAATAGCCCTATCTTTATGTTCAGGGATCCTCAACAATTCTAACAATGGAACCTTGATAGTTATCTGAGATAATACAGCAAACATATCAATAGAAGTAGAGGGAGGAACCTCAATCTACATTGCTTTATTATCCTTTTGTTTATCTGATATGTTAGTTGTACTAGTGGCTTTCATCTTTTCATCTTTAGCCATTGTGTTAATTAGCTTTTCTATTTCATTAGAAATTTTTTCAACTCTAACTCCCCTAGGCTCCCATTTCTTACCTTTTACATTTTTGAATGTTGTCATATGATCATCCTTTGGTCTATTTCCACTAGGTTCTCTGGAGTTGGTGTTCTTTATAAAAATTCTTGTAACTTTCTCATTTGTATTCCTTGCCACCATGCCTCTAGTTTGCACTTGGGCTATTATTTTTGCAGTAATCCTATCCATTTCTTCCTTTGAAGGTCTTCTCAAATTCACTAGCTCTAAGGAAGAAATCATGTTACATGTCTTTTCATCAACATCATCATCAGAAAAAACCTCCTGATGGAAAATTTCCCTATTGTGTCTTTTCAAACACACATCTGCATCTTCATCTTCATCAGAATCATCTTCATATCCTAAATATGAAGCTATCATGTTGCACCCAATATCATCATGAGTTTCTTCTTGATCTAACTCCTCATTACTATCATTTTGATATACTGACATGGATTGTGCAACCACACAATGCTCTATACAATAGGCTTGCCATCCTTCCATTGGGTATTGTAGGGATAATTTTGCAATCTATTCTACCTATTGAAATTATTGTTGAATTGAGGCTTTTCATTAGTTGGAGCACTATTAATCCTATTAGCAGGTGCTTTTAAATCCTTCAATGCATTCAACACCTTATCAAATTTGTCTTCCTCTTGTCTCTTTTTTCCAACATTTCTCTCATTATCCTTTTTATATTTTCTATCCCCAAACAACTTTGGATCATCTTTGTTTCCACCTAATTTTCTTGATATCTTCATATTGTTTTCAATATTGATAGCAATCCTAAAAGTATCTCTAAGATTTCTTGGTTCCTTGTCCCTCAAAAAATATCCCATCTTTCCATCAAAGGCATTGAAGTATGTGGTTAAACAAACATTGTCATCTAACTACATAACTTGAAATAAGTTATGTATACCCTTCTGAAACCTCATATTGAACTCAGCTACAAATTCATTCTGATTTTTCCTTATAGTGTTGAACTCATTCAACATGAAACTATCATTAGGCCTATCACCATATTGTTCTTTGAAACATCTCTCAAAAGAATGCCAAGTGTCAATACAACGGTCAGGGAGTCTCTTAAACCAATCCCTAGCATCCTCCACCAAAGATTGAACAAATAATTTCATGACTACATCCTCATGCTCTACCTCATAATCATTTAGCATATCAAAAAATAACCTAAGATGTTCCTCACAACTAATAGCATTGTTACCAGCAAACTTAGGTACCTTATCTCTTATATCAGTTGGAAAAGCATTCGGGTAGCCAGGAACTCCATCAAAAATAATTTGCCTGTAGCCTTCTAATTGCATAGGTCTTCTTTGAAAACTTAAACTAGTGTTCACCCTAGGATCAAAGTTTACATTTATATTTCCATCTACTTGTGCATTTGACTATTGTCTAGGATCAACATTTATCTTAGCAAATGAAGAAGGAATTGAACTAGTAGTAGCATTACTAAGTGGAACCATAGTAGTTGTAGATGGCATACCTAGTTCATCAGCAAATGGGCCAAGAGCATTGACAGATGAAGCCTTCAAGAACTGGATCTTTCTTCTCTTTTCTACAATGGAGGCCTCAATTTCAGCCCTCTCTAATTCTCTTGCAAGGTCCTCATCTTCTTTTTTTCTTCTTTCCATCTTTGTATCCTTATTTTAATTGGGTGGTGGGACCCCTAGTATTGTCAATGATTTTCTTGTTTGATATCCCACCATCTTTTTCTTTCCTTTTTCACTAGCAGAAACAATAGGCCTAGTGATCTCATGCCCATCTTTATCTTTGGGGAGGGAAGTATAGCTTTGAACCTATCTAATCAGAGGGCCCTCTTTATCAAACTCATGATCTTGTAGCAAGTGCTCCTGCTCACTTCTCAAAGCATCAAGATCACCAAAGACATCATGCTGCAAAGTCTTAGTAGAAGAAGCAAGTGTCTTGTTTCTCTCCTTCAATTCATTAATCTTTCTAAGAAGAGACTCTCTTTCTATTAGTGCATTCACTTTTTTAGATTCTCTCTCCTTTTGTAACCTCTTATGAATGGCATCCTGCTCTACCAACTGTAACCTTAGTGCACTTAAATCATCTAGATCTACCATAATATCATCAGAACTTGATGACACATCCATATTAGTGAGACTTTGATATGGGAAATGGACTTGTCTTGGTCTCATGGGTTGCCTCCTAAACATATCCTCATTAGGATCTACATCTGGTCCAAGACCCCTTTCTCTAGCTTGTTCATCCTAACTTGTAGGTAACGAACCCTTATCTTGAAATAATGCCTTTGGGGTATCATAAAATTTATCTTCAGAGCAGCCACTATCTAATTTTGAACCTTTGTGTTGTGAATCTTCCTCATTAGAGGATGCAAGTGGTGCTCTATTTCTGGTATTTCTTTGTTCTCTCATGGGCGCACTAGTAGACTCTCCATTTCTTCTGATCCAACTCTTCTTCTCTTGTCTAGGCAATTGTTCTAGAGTAACCTTCGGATTTTTCTTGACAAAGGACCTAGTATTCCTTCTTTTGTCCATGATTCATAGTCTATAGCACTAGTTCTAACCTTTTGAGTTGCCACCTAGTAAAGTGGGAAATCTTTAACTGAATATCATAGGAAAAACAAGAGTTCACTTAAAAAATTTTATCTCTAGACTCTCCCCAGTAGAGTCACCATTTTGTTGGTGATCTTTTCTTTCTACTTGCAGGTTTACATTATGATTTGACAAATCTTATGTCACTGACTCTATCACCACTCCAAAGTCTGCGAGGAAAAGGGCCAATTAATAAGGATCAAATAGATCCTCCTACACTTTGAGCCTATATGCTCAGGTGGGTATACCCTTGATTCACTTCTTGAAAGGAATCACTAAAAATTATCCATTTATACTCTTCACAAATTGTTTTAAAGATTTTATCATTTATATGTATGTGGTGGATGATGATAAACTACTTCCAAAGATTAGATCAGTGCCTTAACCCAGGGCATAGAGTCACCCAATAACAAATATCAACTGAGGATCCTAAATCAAATACTCCTGAACTCAGAATAAGTGCTTTGCCTATTATCCCCCTCACTCTCAAACCTGATCATCAAGATTCTTATTCAACCATGGACTCACTGAAATCACCCTAAAGACTTTAATCCCAACTTTGTTAGGAACTCCAAGATAATTTCACAATATTCATTATTTACCATATGCTGACTCACTTTGTGACTCTAACATATATGAATCCAAAATCAAGACAAGAAGACAATAAAAATTTTGAGACAGGAATTCAAGCATATTATCATTAACTTTCAGAATCAATACATTACCAAGATGGCAAATGATAGGAACAAGACACAAAATCCAAGCTCTCCTTGTTTAGTCTTTTACATTGACTATCAATATAAATCATCAACAACCTTTGAAAGGTAAAAAAATTGCAATTTATACCATCAGTCACCTTGGAATCCCAAAAATTTTAGGATGCAACAAGCTATGGATGACTGAGGCAAGCGTTAGGGTTTCACCCACCAAACCAATCAAAATTTACTCAGAATTTAATACATTTTTGGGGAAAAACCAAGCAGCCTGGAGAAAGCAGACCCAAGAGTGATCTTCAATTATGAGAAATCTCTGATAAAGTACCAAAGATCGTTTATATACCATGTAAATCAATCTAATTACCCACCTACAACGTGCCTCAAGCAACTCTGCTTCACGGTAGAAAAACCCCTACAATCAATCATGGAACACCCTGGACCACGCTGCAATAGTCGGTGGGAATAATTTCACCAAACCTAGCTGCTAAAACATTCAATTTTAGTCCTTCCTATCACTGGAAATGCTTTGAAAATTTGAATCTTAGAAGAAATAGCTATTTCATAGCCCTAGCAGAAAATTGGCAGTCAATATTCACATCTCGATCAACTTTATGTCACAACTGTCTGATCCTATCTTCTCTTGAGCTTCATTGACTTAACTCTATAGGAATCCTGGTTTACATTTAGCGAACATGTGACAATGACATTCCTTATTCATAGAACACTTTCCTTAACTCAAGCTTTACCCAGTGAATCAGTGAATAAGCAAAACAACATAACACAAGTCAGGATTCAGAGAACTAGAGATTGAAGGATATCTCCCATTCATGAAAGAACTTAAAGCACCGCTAAAAAATTTGGAGATTCAGCGACCACAGACATTCACCCATTCACCAAAAATTTAGAACCTTGCTAATTTATTATGAGAATAAGCGAACAAAGGGAAAATGATTGGAGCTGCCAAATCTATTATCAAAATCACCAAATCTTAGACCTCTGACATTGGGCAAGATCAATGGTCATCGCTAAAGCATGATGCTAAAAGGTGTGCATCTTACCCCAGCGGTGTAATGAGAGCCATGAGATCCTATCGTACTTTCACCTACTCCAAAGACTAAACACCTTAGGCCCACTGACACCATCCCCATCATCAAACCTATGACCAATGAGAAACCTCCATCTCAACATCCTCTCTAACATTTGGCATAGGACCCACTAAGAGACACTAACATGTAATCAAACAATGAGCATATGATGGCATGGTGAAAGAATATTCCATGTGAACATACGCTGGTCGTTGATCAAAATCTCTTACAACAGGTCCCACTGATGACTACTATATCATTACACCTCGTCCAATAGGAAAAGAACACCTCAACAACCTCAGACATGTGGACCCACCCTTTATAAAGTACTTAACCCTTTGAGCATTCAGCGAATATGCAACTAAGGCATTCTCCCAGTCATGAGATATTTGTCTTAACTACGGTCTAACTCAGAGATCATGCAAACAAGGGCATTCACTGATTTTCTTAATATTTCCTTGACCTTGAGTTATGTCCTAAGATCATGTGAACAAGAGCATTCTCCAATTCATAGAATCATTATCTTTACTGGGGTTAAGTCCTGAGAATACACGACTACCTTCAGTCACCCAATCGCCGAAAGACTTTGACCACTATTATTTTGTTAAGAGAATCCGCGACCAAAAGGAAACATAACTTGACATTTATTCATTCACTAAGTCACTAGACAATAAGATGTAACCACCAGGTATTAAGCAAACAAGAGAACACTGCAATCAGGAAATCGCTGAATGAGAAGGATAACTGCCTGAGGATTTGGAGAACACGCGACTGCCAGGAAAGATAACCACTAGGCCAAGTCGCCAGATAAAAGGGAATACATTGAAATGATTAAGAGATCAAGTGACTGACTGAGAAAAGAAACACACACATGCCAAAAGGAAAATTTAAGTGTCCTGAAAAGGCAATGAAGAATTAGAACAAGGCTGGGGCAAACTAGGGTTTTTTCACTCAACGGCTAGAAGTTTGAAATTTTGGCCTAGGGTTTGAGGCCAGAGACATAGAAAAATTGCAGAGACCAAAGGGAAATTGACCAAAAGCCATGGAAATTATTTCAGGTGCTAACACATGGTATGAAGTCTCTCTGAAGTTTGAGTGTCCTCCCTTTACTCTAGTGAGGGATTGGAATGAGTTCATTTTGGATGCAAAGGAGAAAGAGGATACTCAAAGGGGAATTACACCAGTAAATGAGAGAAGAAGGTATAAACATTTTAATAGATTTTTATTATTAAATAATGAAATTTTCATATACTAGTGTTCTAAGCCTCATCATTACATGATTTATGGTCTTAGTCCATGGAAAAATTAAATTAGACTTACTATCCAAAACACATAAAAAACATGCACATAAACACGACAACTGACAAACATAAATGTAGATTTCACAATAGTTGAGAAACATAATTGTAGGCATCATAGTCAGAATCTTTTGGAGACAACGTAATTGAGTTGTATGCCCAAGTGATGGAGAGCAATTTCTACATCCCTGATTCTAAGTTGAATACATCTATTGTATTCATGAGCAACCGATGTAGTCAACTTGGAATCACAGGTGGAGGAGTTGCTCTCCATCATCTAGGTATACAACTCAATTACGTTGTCTCCAAAAAATTGTGACCATGATGCCTACAATTATGTTTCTCAGCTGTTGTGTCCCAGGACCCCTTATGACCCTTTATGACTATTTATGATCCCAAAGAATACATCTTAGAGGTCTTAAAATATCATAAAGGGTCATAAGAGGCTCCTAGGAGGGGCCATATGAGCTTCCACCTTCACGTGGTTGGCCCTGTTAAGTAGAGAATGTTATACTCTTCTCAAAACAAACAGAAGGTCAATAATTTAAGGTCTTAGTCCATGGTCAAATTAAATTAGAATTACTATCCAAATTGGTACATTGATGAGAATCAATGATGGGCTGAAGTTTTTAGATTCTGAGAAGATAGATATGCAGTGGAGGCCAGAAGGGATCTTTGTGGAGATTTTCTAGATGTGGAGATTTGCTAGAGTGGCTATATACATACAAGGGTTTCTAGATTGAATACCAGTATAGAGATAATAACTCAGTAACCTACGTCTATAAAACCTTCACAAATATCTTTATCTTAGTTTCTATATTATTATTGAAAAAAATGAGTGGGTTGGAGATTAGTGGTGCATCTATTCTCTCTTATAATTTTTCATAGTCTCATATGTATTGCATGTAGGATTGAGGAAAGAAGATGTACAACTAGAAATAGACAAAGAGCTCTACCTTGTCATACATGGTGAGAAGTATCCCCAAGAAATGGGAATGCTAAGGTGGAAATGGTAGGTGGTGGAGAGTGCAAGTTTGAGAAAGCCTTTCCCAAACATTAAACAACAATGACATAATATTGTTGTGCTTAATTTGATAATTAATATATATCTAAAATAAAAAATAAAAAATTCAGTCACTTTTTTGACAAACAAAGAATAAGCATATCGACAAGATAGCTATATAGTCAATGTTTGTTATGATGATTGTACATCACACTTTCGACCAACATTGGTCGCAAATGTAAATGATATAATAGGCAATTCTTCTAGGTTGAAGCAATGATTTCGACGTCATCTCTATCGATAATTCAACCACTTTTGATGTCACAATTTTGACTAAAACTTGATGTGTCATATTATCAACTAAAAAACTCTGATGACTGTTATAGTCAATTAGCTGACCAATGGGCATCTAATAATCGACTAAACCTCATCAAAAAACAAGCTAAAATTTACTAGTGTTCCCGTGCAAAATTTCACTTTTCAGAGCACTTTACCACATGAGATTTCATTCTCTCATGCAGAGCTCATCATTTTCTGATGTGGCCAAGCACTTTCTCATGCGAATCTGTACCCATATTTCAAAAATAGTGAGGTTATTCCTGTTGACTAGTCAGCTTTTTACCTGATTTGCTTTTTGTCTGAGATCTATTTTCCTATTTTCCTATCGTCCACTGTCTGAAACTGAGTGTCTCAAGTTGAGAACTGATCAATTATTTCTTTGACTCATTTTGTCTCTCCTTTGTTTACCTTATCTCTTTGTGCTTTTGTACCTCACATCGCGATAGTCTTATCTCAGTTGTTCTAGCTGTTCTCTAGATGATTCATGCCAAGTCCATCTCACATCTTGGCTATTCTAGCCATTTATCTCTTTTTCACTATCCTAGAGATAGAGTTTTAGCATTATCCTAAGTCCTCTCTCAATACTTAAATCTTTGTCTATGACTGTTATGACTAGAAGTGGCAATACTTACCCCATTCATGGTACTAGACAAGGTAGAGGTAGATCTTGCAATCAAGAAATAAGTTGCCCCAAACCTATTGTGCAATCTAAATATTGTGAGGGATCCTCAAGTTCTTCATTGAGTACTTTGAAAGATAACCCATCATAATCATCACCTCCGGTGTTCCAAGAGTGTTTTAATTCATTGTTTCAAGTGCAACCTGATTTCTCATTTCAAGAATAGGATAACTCATTCTTCCAAAACAACTCATTGTTTCATAACTTTGGAAGACCACTCCCTTGGACTAGTCCTATTATTGAATCTATTGATCCCACTGAAGATATCGACTCATTTGAACCTATTAACCCTCTTGATCCTATTCATGCACCAAAAGTTACCTTAGCTACACCCTTTTAGCATTGTTCATATCATTTTACTGAGTCTTCATTTTCTCTATAGTCCTACATTGACAAGATGGGAGATCCATTTGACTTCCAACTAGGCAAATACAACCAAACTCATGATCAATCTCAAAACAACTAGCATCATGGTCAATCCTCCAATGAAAAATGTCATGCTCAATCTTGAAATGATCAACATTATGATCAATCCCAAAATGATTAGAATCATCACCAAGCTCAAAACAAACCTCAAGGCAGTCAACAAGCATATCACTATCATCCTCCTCCTTATGATCAAATTCAAGATCAAGTCCCAAGCATTTAAGAGATTCTTGGCAATGATGGTGATGACACAATAACTCAAAATGACATTGACGGTATGAAAGAAAATAAGGGTCTTATCAAGATGATGGAGATCCTCCTTCTAGAAGAGAAGGAAAAATACTTTCTTGAGTTGGCCAAACAAGGGGCCAAGTTATGCCCAAAATATCAAGTTGAGATGCTTGTGGCCAAAGAAGAAGAAATTGAGACCACTAAGTTGTAAAAGATGGTCCAAGACATGCAAGATCAGATTAGCCAACTTGCAAAGAACAAGGACAAACCCACACAAAAATTCACAATGGAAAGCAATTTTCCTTTCCCTAAAGGTGTAGAGCTACCTAAATATTACAAATACTTGGGTACTACCGATCCCCAAGACCACTTGAGAGAGTTTGGCACTCTATCTATGTAATTCATGCATGACCAGACATACCTTATGCATCTATTTCATTGTAGCTTGGGTGGACCAGCTATAGAGTGGTTTTATCAATTGCTCAATGGCATTAAAACTTTTGATGAAATGGCTAATCTATTTCTCCAACATTACTCACAAAATATTCAGCATCTGGTCAACATCTGGGATCTTTGCAAATGGAAACTACAACAAGGGGAACCTTTCCTAACATTTCTCCTCTTGCCCCACTTTTTTTCTTCACCCTAGGAAAGAAAAGTGGATACCTTGTGTTAGATTGAGTCTTGAATTTTGAGGTATTTTAAAATTGGAGTCCTAGTCTAGTTTCTCCCTAGGGTAAGTAGTCTTTATCGAATTCCCCCCTTTCTTCCCTTTTTCTAGTTTTGAGCCTAGATGGTTTTGACTTCATCTTGGGAATGGGTAAGTTATAGTTCCTAATTTGATAAAGACTTTGTTCCTCTAGCTCCACTAAAGACATTCATATGAAAAGAAGTCTCAAAGTTACATCTCTCCTCTTTGTCAAAAAAATGACAATCACCTTCTCCTCGACAGGTTTCAACCCATGAAGGTAATTTTTCATGAAAGAGAACATAGAAATCATCCAACACATATACAGGCCCATGGTTTGAAATTCACTATTTAAGAAAGGGTCAGGTCCAGAGAAATCACTTGGCGGAGAAACCATGATGAACTTTCTCGTTTGTAGAGTTCACCTTGCAGAAGTTATTTTCCGAAGAACAGTGGCAAGTGCATCAGGAACCCTCGAAGATTAAATGCCATAGTTAAGGAAGTAAGTGGAGCCCCTGTAGTGGTTAATGTGCCCTCAAAGGCATGAGATAATAAATAAGAGTTCACTCTCAGAGAATTGGTTGTTAACTCTTTCCATATCAGAGAATCACCTGAGAAGGACAATTTTTGAAAAAGCAGTAGCTTGCAAAGAAATAAACATAAGAAGTCATTAGAATTGAATGATCTAGTATGATGAAGATTTTTCACCTTGAAATTTAGAAAGAATTGATAAAGGGATGGGTCAATTATAGGGTTTTAGAAAATCACTCCTCTGGCCCCTTAACCATCAGGTTCCCACCTCCATAGTGAATTTCTGGACAAAGGCAGTATGGGAAGTGGAAAAGTAGAAATCTACTGTGTAGATTAAGTTACCATTATAGTTCTTACAAATGGGTAAAAGTGATTCCTTAAGACCGTTAATAAGGTGCATTTAATTCAAATCTTAACGTTAGAACTTTAATGGGTATTTTTGAAAATCTACCAGTCGTGTGGTGCAAGATATGGAAAGTAACGGTAAGAAGCCAAGCTGTTTATAAAAGGTCAAAATAATCAAGCAAAAATTACTATTCATTCAATTATGCTCTTGATTCCCATAGCCTTTTCAAATCTTTTCACAGCATCCTTCGAAGCTTTAAATAGTAAGTCGAAAGCATTATTAGAAGCTATGACCACCAAATTCATGGGTTTCGATGGATTGAATAGGATCACATCAGAGTGGAAAAATTTGACTGATACATCTCTCAGGTTTTACGATCTAGGAAATCTACATAGAAGATTGAATGAGGAGAACATTCATCCTATGACATAGAATCTCAAAATGAGTGGTTTGGTTGAGGCCACTATGTTTCCTGTAGCAGTTCAAGCCCCTGAGCTTATCCAAGAATGTATAGCTAGGCTCAACCCAGAGACAAAGAAAATCCCACTACCGGATGACACAGTACTTCTCTCCATTGATAGGGAGTTGGTGTAAAACAGTCTCCATATCTTGGAGTGGGTGGAATTCTCAAACATGAATTTCCCACTTGCAGCATTAGAATATAATGAGAAGAAGATGAGATGGAGGAAAGAAATCATTGACTCATGGTTTCAAAAGGCTAGAAGCATGAAAGGAAAGGTGTCGAAGATGCTTTTTAGGATGGATTTGAAGATTGAGATTGTCGATGTCCTGGTACTTCTTCACAGGATTAAAGGTGAAAGTGATGCCCTGAACTTCATAGAACATTACTTCTTCTTGGTCCAGGTGATATGTACTAAGCATCATTATATAGACTGGGCTCAAGTGGTAAGTAAAACTTTTTCCAATGCCTTGAATCTCACCAAATATTAGAATAGTTTCTATATGTCTTCCTTTTTGATATATGTGTTAGCTACATTGCAAGTATGGCCAGGACTCCCTAGGCTAGAAGAATATGAAGATGATGTAAAAATTTATGATTTCTTCCCCCATTTGAGATTGCAAAATAAATACTCTGAGTTCATTAGAGTTAATGAATCATTCACAATGATACTATACAAAGAATTGCAAGGATGCCCAGAGCAGATATTTTCACTGGAGAATATGGAATTCATCACTCAATTTTAGAGCTTCTCTACTCAATTTGCAAGCTAGACTCATACCTTCATCTTGAAGGCTTTGATGATTTTCTTATGAAGCTACCAAGATACCTAGATGATATGGCCATGCTCATGGAGGTGATCCATTAGATGTTGCAAGTGAACTTGATCAGTGCAGGCATTAAGAAGAAAGGCTATGAGTTCCCTGTTGCCATTGGAGCCTATAGCTATGCATCAAAATTGAATGCTAAGAATGTGATCAAGACATTTGAGAGTAGATATAAGCTGGAGAAGTATGAGGTATTGAGACCATAGTTTGATCCAGTAGGCTATGCCAAAGATCATCTATAGATAGGCTCTATAGTCAGGCATATTCTTGAGCTCGAGGACTATTTGGCTAATTGTAAAGATGAGTTAGAAAGCCGAGAGAGGTTCTACTCTAGACTAACCATTGAACAAATCAAGTTGTTTAGAGTTAATATTGATGTTGAGGGAATCATTGATGATGGTGAACATATGTACACTAATACATAATGAGACCAAATCAAGCCATATCCTGTGAGCTCTGAGCCAATTCAAGGTCAAGCCATTGAAGATTTGGAGACCTTGACAGCCAAGGTCATCAAGAGAACTGACAAGTGGGCCCAGTGGATGATGGGAAGTAAAAAGAGATCTAGAAAGCCCACCACTCAATAGGATCCTGCAGTCAAGCCAATGAGTGCTCCTACATCCTCCTCTTTTCCAACTTCAATTGTAGAAAAAGGTCTAGCCAAACCAACGGGTGGAGATGATAAACCACCAGAAAAGGAGATTCCATTGGAGAAGACTTGTGGAGTAGGGTCATCTCCCATCATCAGTTTAACTGAAGAAGCTTAAGGTGAAAAATATTACAAGCTGATAGAAGAACTAGTTGGACCCATAGAACCAAGGTAGTAAGCCTAGGGAGAAACCATGGAACCAATAGGCAACACTCTTGGCCAACAAGTCCCTCTCATTTTTGAGATTTGTGATGATAGTAGTAGTTCTGAAATTGAAGAAATAGATGAACACTTGGGGTCTCCTCAAAAAGAGAAGAGTGTTTCCTCCTAGAAGGTTAATCCTTTCACTTTCAAGCCTAAAGCTTCTCCTCCTATTATCAGGAAGTTATACATAGAAGATTTACTCTTTGTGTCAAAGATCACAAGTGTGGAGTCATGGATTGATAACACCATAGATCAGAAGAGGAAGAGATCTAAGCTAAGTACTCCTAGTGGCAAGATGCTTTCACAAGCAATGTAGTCGGTCCCAGCTAAAAGAAAAGTTAAGAAGCCTAGGACATTGAGCACCCTTGGTCAAGATCCTGATATAGGTCATTTGACTATGGAAATAGCCAAGCCTTTTAAAGATGATAGAATCAAAGAATCCACTGCCTCAGATTTTGCACTCTAGTCCTTAGACATGGGGCTTGCCCGCCATGATACCAAGGTCAATTTATGGAAGTCTAGTAATGTCTTGATCGAGGAAGAGCTCGAGGAACTCCAAGTCACCAAGACTCAAATCAAGGTGGATATCAAAGAGATGACTAACTTCATCAGGTAGTTAGTCACCCCTGTGGCCAATCTATCTAGTTCTCTGACAACATTTGATCCTACTATGGCTGAGAACCAAGCAATAATCACCAAATTACAAGAGGATTGATATTTCAGACACATTGGTAGGAGATGGATAGAGTGACTCAAGTCCAAAGGCCTAGTAGCCATTGAATAGCTCAGAAATGCTCTTCAGAAGTAAGAAATAGAGAAGGATTCAATCGGTGGGCATTTGAAAATACTCACGATAGAGAGACTGAGATGTGAAGAGTGTCTAGTATTACTGCATTGGTTATTCACTATGAAGACTAAGGATGTCATGAAACATGGCATACTATAGAAAGGAGATGAGCCTTTGATTGAGTGGCTCTAGGGCATGGAATTCAAAATGGGAATGATAATCAAGGGGAAAGCTAAAATGAAGGTCACCGAAGAGAAGATTGCCAAAGAGCAAAGTAAAATCTTTGCATATTTGACAAGCCTTCATTCTGAATCCTAGTCTAGTAGAGATGGAAAAAGCCTAATTGGTGTGGCTAGTATGTAGAAGTCATTTTCCAACTACCTGGACCAGCTCACATATTCATCCGAGTCTCATCTTGATAGGATACCCGATCTTTAACAACTTGGTGGAAGTATATACAAGACTATGGAAAAGATGTAGATTCAAAAGGATGTAGTGAAACTCATGGAGAAAGATCATTCCCACTAGCTCATAAGATTCAAAAATGTCTACATCCAAGATTTCAAAAAGATGATTCTGATTCTTGCAGTTGCCAAAGCCCATAAGGCTAAGTTGGAGAAGGCGAAGAAGCCAGCAAAGAGAAAATAATTTCCCCTTCCCCTTCTCTTTTTGGTAAACATTGTATGAGCGGTAAATGGCCACTTTTCATTTACCAGCACTATAGAATATGAATTGATTCAATTGATTTTGTAACGACTTAACTCTTGAAGCCTATATGTAATACTCTAAAAATTAATGAAAGGGTCGGCTAAATTTTGGTGTGAAATAAATCTTGTTGTGGAGTCAATTGGGAATGTATTTGGTGCCATTCATTTATTGTTCCATGTATTTGTAGGTTTGATGTTAGTTTTCCTTAAACTAGGTTGAAATTAGTAAATAGATGGAGTTATGTTTCTTTTTTTAGTGCAGCTAATCGATAGTAATCAGAGTATTGCTTGAAGGTTGGGAGAACATATGTATGTTCCTTTATACTAGATTCATCTATATTATTTTACTACATTTCATTCATTCAAGTAGACTCCATTAATGCATTACCACTGGTGTGAATTCATAAGCATTGTGAAATCATAGAGTTGGTTAAGGTTTGGAATAAATCTATTGCCTAGGTTAGTTTCTCATTGAGGGCTAGTTTGGTTACCTCTCCTGTTCTCTAGTTAAGAACATACCCACTTTAGGACTTAGAGACAAACAAAATTCACTGCATAATCTTCACATAAGGGAGTTGTACTTGTTAAAATTTAGAGGGAAGTTAGTTAAATGAGTAAGAACTTTCCAACTTGTTAGTCCATTTTCTGGTTCATGCAAAAATCCTGTGAAAATGGCCTTTTCCTTGCAAATTTTGAAGTTATCCCACCTTGTTGCATAGTTTTGTCTTGCATTGAAAATCCATAGTGTTTCATGGTGTGTGCCCTTAGCCCCTAGTAGTTCATTGTGTCACCTTGCTCCAGTCCAAAACACACGTGCTGAATTGCAAAATCCAGAGAGTTATTCAAGTTCTAAGGTCTGCAGGAAACAAATTTTAAAATCTGCCCAAGTGTCGAAAACCCATAGTGTTTTTGAAAATCCATGATGTTTTTGGTCTATGTGAGAACCTTCATTGTTTTCAACCTTGTGCCTTCTAGCTTTGGTGCACTTATCTTTTGGCGTCAGAAACCCTGTGTGTTTTTTGGTCTTTCACTGTGTTGAAAACTTTGTGTGTTTTCGACCTTGCATTTCTTTCCTCTTGCTAGCACTCCTTGTTTGTTAGTCCTAACTACGCAAGTGTGATGGATGGTGGGCCTAGTTCTTCTCAGTTTCCTGGTGTGGTTAAAGTTCAGACAAGATCAGTGGTCAGCGTAAGTTCACATAGAAAAGTTGCACCATGTTTAACCCTTACGCTTTTGCGACAGACATTCGATTTTCTTGTGTTGGCGTGAAGTGGATCCAGATCTGTAGGCTGTTCCTGATTGGTTGTCACATGGCCACATGTCATAATTCTCTGACATGTGATCATGTGACTGCTTGCCACCTATCTGCATGGGTCCTAGTTCTTCATGATGATTAGATGCCTGGTGGTTAAGTTTTTCATTCTGCGATCTGGCGACTTGCAGTTATCTCTCAGTCACTGATTCTTGGTGGTTAAGTCCTTAACATCTGGTGACCTGGCTAGCAGTTTACTTTGCCTTTGTCATGTGATCACGTATTGGTGGGCTTGGGTTTTCAAGAGGCTTTTGATCTATGACGGGTGTGTGATCATAAAGAATATTCTCATGTCATGCGATCATGCGCCTGCCGTTGATCTTATTTGCTACAAGCGGTGGTCCCGGTGTTAGAAAGGAAGTGAAGGTGCATGTTTTATTGGTTGCCACATGATCACATGTCAGAGTTTTCTGACATGCGACCATGCAACCGGTTGACATCTGTCACTTGGGGCCCATTGGCGGATAAGTGCGGTGGGACCTGTCTGCTCGGTGGCACTAATGTGTAAATTTTTGGTTGGTTGAGCTGAATGGTGATGTGAAATTGTGGTGGGACCTGACATCTGTATAAAATCAATGGTTGGCATAAAAGCTTATGAAGTGTGTCAGATCTATGAGATTATGAGACGGCCGTGGATCTTCCTGCGTGGGCCCAGTTGAATTTCTTGGTGTTTTTGGTGGTGTGGATAAAATATTTGGTGGCCTGACAAAATCTTCTTCCTGTTGCTAGTTCATGTGATGTTTTAGTGGCAACGCTATTATTTTCATGAACTGGCAAAATGTCTTTAGTCGCTAGTTCACTAGATAACTTAAGGGGTTATTTTGACATGTGCAGTCATGTGTTCACTGAATCTCCATGACTGGGATTTTCCTTTGTCGTGTGTTCACTGAAAGTAACCCAAGGTGCCTGGATGAGTTAAAGTCATGAACCTGGGAAGATAGGAGGATCTATGGTTAGGACTTAAAGTTGAAAAATATTTGAACAAGGACCGCCAATGTGCCGCTAGTGACATAAAGTGACCGTTTGAATTCAAATTCAAATTTGCAGAGGGTTTCCAGCGATAGAAAAGACTGATTTTCAATGCAGAAGTGATTGGAACTGGTAAGAAGTAATTTGTTTTCCATTGTAGTGTGGTCCAGGGTGTGATGATCATTTGTAAGGATCTGTACCATGTAAGGAATGAACAAGGAATGGCTCGAGGCATGTTGCAGGGTGGTTGATTTGACTTGTTCTCTTGGCGGATTTGTGATCTTCTGTACACTATTCTGAGAATTATCATAATTGGAGATCATCTTTGATCTGTTTCTCTGAGATTGCTTGGTTTCCTGCCCCTGTAATAAATTCTAATATATTTTTGGTTGGTTGGGTAGTTGAAACCCTAACCCTTACCCTAGCTAGCCGAAGCTTGTTGCATCCTAACCTGTTTAGGATTCCAAGGTAGCTAGAGTATAAATGGTTGAACTTTTAACTTTGTAGGGGTTCCAGCTTTGAAGTTCTGAAGTGTTCCTAATCTTGGATCCAAGATTGTAACACTTTTGCATTCGGTATTCTATTGATGATAGAGAAAAAGTTGCATGTCTAAGTTGTAATTTGCAAGCTTGACTCTTCTGGATTGATTGTTTACACTTAAGGATTCTTCATACTTAATACAAGTACATGAATCTTATCTCTCCTTTGTGTCAACTTAGATAGATTCTGAACTTTCTAGTCCTCTGCATATTGTTTTATGTATATGTATCCACTCTTGAGTTCTAATCCAGGATTAGATGAAATGATGCTTTAGATGGGACATAGATCTATCTTATTGTCTATGTAAGGATATCTCATAAGTAGTAAAGGGGATTGTAGGTGTGTTTATGGCTTGGAATCTTAGCTATTGTCTGGTGTGTGTAGCATTCATGTTCTAGGAGATCTTGCCCAATGGATGAGGCACTGACCTAAATGATTATCTCTTTATCAACAAATACTGATTATTTTTGTTATGATCCCAAAAGCATAAGTTAAGAACCATCCTTTTAAGTTTTGAGTATTTGGTTGTATGAGGTTCTACCCATAGTAATGGAGAGTCAATTAGTGTGTGGTTAACACTTAGTACTTTCTTACTATCCTATTATCTATTATTCAAACCTAGTTCTTGGTGTATGAAGCATATTTTATACTAGGTTAGGTGCAACCACCTTGGTTTTGCAGAGCCAGAAGTAGAAGAGGGCATATTAAGTCCCTATAGTTGGTCCAGTTGCCTTGCAGAGCTCCCACACTTGGAACTAACCATTCCTAATATTAGTCTCAAGGTACATTGGCAGCCTATTAGAGAATAAGCATCATTTTGGACACCAACACAACTATTTGTATTCACATTTTCTCTTAAAGGATTTCGGGAAAACAAAGACTTAAATCTAAGAAAGGACAATCTATTTACCAATAGATTTTTGGCAACTTTGCTAGGGAGAGAAACAATCACTAGACTAGAAGTTTTTCCATGAGGAAAAATGGTGTTGCCTCATGAGAATGTGTTCCCTGTGCTTCAACCCAATCTCGGCTTTCAAGATGATCAAGAAGACATAGTCTCATCCTTGAACAGTTTTGCTTGGAGATATAGAAGAAATGTAGAGCATTATAGGAACGTGAGTCAGGCGCTTGAACAAGAAGAAGTGAGAGCTGAAGCACTTGAAAGAGAAATTTAGAGAAGAAACCAATGCAAAGTAGAACATAGATCTAGACAACATAATTAGTTTGAAGCCCTGGATCAAAGAAGGTTTCTCAGAAGTACCAAGGGGAAAGGTGGAAAAGATCCTAACTTTGATAGACTCACAGAGCTTAGCTTTCCCATAATAGACTTACCTCATCAAAAAGATGATAAAAAGAGTTGGAGTAGACCACCCTCACCCTTGAAGACATAATCTTCATTTCCTATAGCTTGTTAGGTGTTAACCTTGCATGGGGTAGTTGCTCCTCCTATTATTAATTTTCCACAACATCCTACACATACAATCATGGCCACTCCATGGCCTACTGCAACTGGTCCGTTATAGTTTGCAACATATCACCCACTCCCTTTAGGGTCTAGAAAGAACTTCCCTAAGTTCTTGGGAGATGGGAAAGTGACTATAGATGAGCACATCAAAGCTTTCTTCACGGCAACTCACATCTTGGGTATTGCACATGAAGATGTTGTCATCAGACTTTTTGTTGAAACTCTAGTTGAAACAACAACAGATTGGTTTTATCATCTGGATGACACTTCAATTATGAGTTGGGCTACTATGAGGTCAGCTTTTGAAGCTAGATTTAAGATGGCCAAAGATGAACATGCATTATTGGCACAATTAACTTCCATTAAAAAGAAAGCTTCTGTAAGTATGAGGGAATTCATCACAAAATTCAAAAAGATTGCTAATAGAATTTCCACAGCTGACAGATCCACCCTTGCAAATTTGAAGATATTCTTTATGGGTGCTATGCCACCAGACATAAACTATGATTTAAGGAGAGCTCAGCCTACAGATTTAGATGCTGCCCAGAGAAAAATAATTGAGTTGGAAGATGACATGATCTCCGTCGGTAGGTGGAAAAGAGAGATACAAATGGGTGCTAGTTCAAGTGGTTCTTCATCAACTAATGAGATGATGCAAAAAATGTCTAATGAAATCATCGCTCTGAAAAGGAAACTCCCTAAATTCAATAGTTCATATCAAAGACCATTTCAAGATCAGAATAGTAAGAATAATGATGGAAGGATGTTATAATTACCTGCTCCACAACAAAGGCTTGCAATTGAGGCTCCCCCTAAGAAAGGAAATATGTGTGTATTTCATTTAATGACATACCATAATGGTGAGAGCTGTCCTGAGATAGCTCACATGATGTAGTTGTTATCTACCAATGAGTTAGACACTATAACACCAGAGAATGAACCAGATTCATGCTTGCATGGTGACTTTGTAAATCTCTTTTTTGAGTATAAATCTGATTCTAAAGATCAAAGAGAGTGTTATGATACCATAGATGGCACCACCTGCATGGTCCTAACTTGGAGCCAAAAAGATAAAACTCATGTTTTCATTTCATTGACCGAAGCTAACGAAGTGTCTCCTTTAGGTACAAAAGAAAGTAGTTGGGAAATGAAAATCTCACAGCTGGATAAGGAAAATGACTCCTTTGATTTCATTCAGTTCTGTAAAAATTCCAAGATCCAAATTTCTCCCATAGACTATTTAAGGTCGAACCCCACTGAATTGAAAAGGTTCATAGATTACCTAAAAGGGGATAGTATTAAGTTGAATAATAATGTCACTTCTTCCAATGAAGATGATTCTTCACTGGTGAAACTATTTGAATAAAGGGAAACCACTATGCTAGCTACCTTCCCAGGCCAAAAGCCAAAACCCTTTTATGTCTCCTTATATATTAATGGTTATAAATTTAGCAATTGTATCATACATTCAGGAGCTTTTGATAATATGATGCCTTCTCCTATAGCCAAAGCCTTAGGCCTCACCATGAAAAAAGTCCATGGTAGGTGTTATACCATGGATGCTAAGCAAGTCTCATTGCTTGTCCAAATAAAAAATGCTCAGGTAGCCCTAGCGGCTCACCCTAAAAAGAAGATGTTACTGACAATCCTTGTTGCAGATATACCAACAAGTTATGGGTTGTTTCTCAACAAGAGTTTTTGTAGAGACATGGGCAGAGAAATTAAATTGGATTGGTCCCAAGCGGTAATTCTTGTTGGAAATAAGAAGGTTAAATTATAACTTGAGGAGAAGTCTAAGTTTACAATGTTGAAATCAGATGACCCAAAAGCTCAAATCTTGTATCAAGAATTAGAGTTCAGAAATTACATGATGTTTACCTAGGGCATTGACAATGAATCTGAAAGTAAAGAGGAAGAGGTGGAGGTTTTTGAGAAAGAAAAGACTCCAGAAGTCTGGGCATTGGAATTCGATGGTAGTTGTTCTTCTTCTAGGTCTGGGGCCAGAGTGGTATTGATCCCACCCTCAGGTGAACTCAAGCCTCTAGCTTTCAAACTAGAATTCACGAACACTAACAACACAGCTGAGTATGAGGTGTTGTTACTTAGAATAATCACTGCAAAAGAAATAGGTCTAAGAGTCCTAAGAGCTTGAGGTGATGCCAAGTTGATTGTACCCCAAATCAAAATCCAATACTCTATCAAAAATAGGAAGTTGAAGAGCTACATGAACAGGGAAATATTACAATTTGAACCTTTTTTCAATGAAAAAATGGTCAAAAATTTTATCCGTTTGTCAAAAAATTTATTTGTTGGTCAAAAATTTTGGTGGAAAAATAAGGTCAAATGTACTGGTGGGATATGGGATGAGATTGAAGAATTGGATGCCTTTGCAATCAAATATGTCTCCAAGGAATTGAATTCTAAAGTAGATTCACTAGCAGTATCTGCTTCTTTACTATTACCTCATCCAGAGTTTAAAGACAAGAAATACCAGGTAGAGGTAATATAGAGGCCTTCGGTACCTGATAATGTTGATGATTAGCAAGTATTTGATGATGATAAAAGCCTACAACTCTTCCTTGAAGGTAATGACATCCCTCCTAAAGAAAAGCTGAATGATCCTTCACAAGATCATCCTAAGAAACAGAAGAAGGATGAACCAGGGGTGACTCAATTACAAGGTAATGTCATTACCCTATATTTTGTATCATTAGAAAAGTTTTTCAATCGTCATGACACTTATATTAAGAAAAAGTGAATATAGAAAGGCCTAACAACTGAAGAATATGAAGGGATGAACATTGGGAATGAGTGAAATCCCAGAATGATTAATATAGGGAAGTGTTGCACACCTGAAGAAAGGACATAAGCTAGAAGGATTTTTTCTAGAATATCAAGATGTCTTTGCCTGGAGTTATGAAGACCTAAAAAGATTTATGGGAGGAAAATTCAAGCATCAAATTCCCCAAAAACCTGATATTGCCTGATTCAGATAGAAACAGAGAAATTACAATCCAAAAGTGGTAGACGCCATCTTCAGAGAGGTTGATAAAATGCTCAAAGCCAAGATTATCTACCCGATCCACCATTCCACATGGATAGAAAATATCATTCCTATGAGGAAGAAAAGCAGGGAAATAAGGATATGTGTGGATTTTAGAAATTTAAATCAAACATCTTTGAAGGATAACTATGCACTCACCAAAATGGATCATTTGTTGTAGACAGTTGCAGGAGCTAAAATGATGTCCATGGTTGATGGCTTTTCCAGGTACAACCAGGTCGAGGTAGAAGAGAAAGATCAGCATAAGACCATGTTCACCACTCCTTGGGGCACATTTTCATATCATAGGATGTCGTTTGGTCTTATCAATTCTGGTGCGACATTCCAAAGAGGTATGGATTTTTCCTTTATTGATATGAAGGATAAGATGATTTTCATATACCTAGATGACTTAACTGTATTCTCTAAGAAAAGGAATGATCATATCAAAGACTTAGAGAGGCTTCTGCAAAGGTGTAGAGAGCATGGGATTTATTTAAATCCTAAGAAATTAGTTTTATGTGTTACTAAAGGAAAACTCCTAGGTCATATTGTATCATAGGAAGGTATTAGGATCGATCTAGAATGAGTCAAAGCCATTCAAAGGCTAAGATTTCCTGTAAGTAAGACTGGAGTGAAATCCTTCTTTGGTCAAGTGAATTTCCTCAAAAGATTTGTTCCTGACTTTTCAGAGATCACCGAATGTATTGTGGACATGATGAAGGGTAATCAAAATTTCAAGTGGAATGACCTTGGTAAAAGAGCCTTCCAAAATATCAAAGACTCTATGTCTAGTGCCCCTATCTTATGCCACCCAGACTATAGAAAAGATTTTATGATTTATTGTTACGCGTCTAAACATACACTGTTAGCTATTCTTATGCAAGAAAATGGAGAAGGGGTTTAGGCTCCTATTGCCTTTATGAGTATGCCATTGAAAGATCACAAGTTGAGGTATTCTGCCACTGAAAAGCATGCTTTCTCAATGGTGAAAGCTTTAAAGAATTTTAGATTTTATATCTTACATTCTCACTCAGTTATGTTTGTTCTTGATATTGCTGCAAAGAGCATATTGACCCAACAAGACATAGAATGCAATAACAGAGGAGCTTGGGTAGCCAAAACACAATAACATGACATAGAGATCAAGCCTACCAAGATGATGTGGGGAAATACGCTATGTAAGGCTATGGTTGATAGTGAAGAAGATAACCAGCCTAAAGCAGAATAATTAGTTTTGGCGGTGAGTCTGCAAGACCCATTGTTTGAAGATGTCGTATATTTCCTAACTTATGGTGAATGCCCAGACGGATTGAAAGCTAAACAAAGGAGAGATTTGAGGTTAAAAGAAGATAAGTATGTCATCTGGGAGGGTACATTATATAAAATATTTGTAGATGGAACCTTTCTTAGGTGTGTTGATAAACAACAGCAAGAGAGATTGTTAAAAACATTCCATGATGAAGCTTGTGGTGGGCACTTCTCATCCTGTATAACTGCATTTAAAATTTTGAGGTAATACTATTATTGGCTAGGGATGTTCAAAGATGCATATCACTAGGTGGCCAAATGTGAAAATTTGAAGATGTTTACAGGTTGACCTCAACTGACAGCCCTCCCTCTCAAACCAGTGATAATTGAAGGCTTGTTCCAGCAATGGGGTCTTGATTTTATCGGACCTATTAATCCTACATCAAGTGTGGGTCATACTTATATAATTACTATGACTAATTATTTCATGAAGTGGGTGGAAGCAAAGGCCACTAAGAGAACTACCTCTGAAGTAGTATGCGAGTTAATCAGGGAGAACATCATGGTATGATTTGGTGTGCCAGTCAAACTAGTTATGGATAATGCAGCCTACTTTTCTTCGGCAGAGATTACTAATTTCTATTTTAAGTATGGAATAACCACTATTCATTCATTTGACTACTTCCCATAAGGGAACGGGCAAGTGGAGTCAAGTAAAAAAAACCTGGTGAACATGGTGAGAAAGCTTGTATCAAACAATCAAAGGACTTGGCATAAGAAAATTCAGGAAGCATTCTGGGCTGACAAAGTTACTCCAAAAAGGGTGATTGGTATTTCACCATTTGAACTAGTGTATGGAGTTGAGGAAAGCCTTCCCTTGCCCCTAGAATTGGCTACCAGTAAGTTAAGGATGGTGGTAGAAGATGACATTTATAAAGATGGGTTGGAAAAGTGAATTCTATATCTGAATAAACTTGAAGAAGAACGAGAAAAGATTGTTTATCACATCATAGAACATCAAATGTGGGTAAAGAATATATTTGATAAGAAAACCAGAGTAAGAAAGTTCATGATTGGAGATTTAGTTCTACTATGGGATAAACAGAGAGCACCAAAGGGAATGCACGGTAAATTTGAGATGCTATGGAAAGGACCATTCATCATTCATCAAGCTTTTGACAAGAATTCCTTTAAGTTGGCATATCAAAATGGTGAGGTGCTACCCTTGACCTATAATGGTTAGGATTTGAAATTATATCAAGTTGTGAATTGAAAGTAGGTAATCCCTACACTGTATAATAGTTACGTTTAGTTCCTGTTTCTATTTTCTTTAGTCTAGGTTCTTTCGTTCTGCTTTTCCTTTCATTTTTTTTTCTTTCCTTTTCTTTAGTTTTGTTGTGAGCTAACTTTTCATTAAAATATGTGAAACTAGAGATTTGGATTCTTTTCTTGAATATTTACATATCCAAGTCCCCAAATAGAGCTAGATGTTGCCCCACTTTTGTTCTTCACCCTGGGAAAGAAAAGTGGATACCTTGTGTTAGATTGAGTCTTGAATTTTGAGTTATTTTAAAATTGGAGTCTAAGTCTAGTTTTTCCCTAGGGTAAGTAGTCTTTATCAAATTTCCCCCTTTCTTCCCTTTTTCTAGTTTTAAGCTGAGATGGTTTTGACTTCATCTTGGGAATGGGTAAGTTATAGCTCCTAATTAAATAAAGACTTTGTTCCTCTAGCTCCACTGAAGACATTCATATGAAAAGAAGTCTCAAATTTACATCTCTCCTCTTTGTCGAGAAACTGACAATTGCCTTCTCCTCAGTGGGTTTCAACCCATGAAGGTAATTTTTCATGAAAGAGAACACTAAAATCATCCAACACATATATAGGCCCATGGTTCAAAATTCACTATTTGAGAAAGGGTCAGGTCCAGAGAAATCACTTGGCAGAGAAATGATGATGAACTTTCTTGTTTGCGGAGTTCACCCTGTAGAAGTTATTTTTTGAAGAATAGTGGCAAGTGTATTAGGAACCCTCAAAGGTCAAATGCTATAGTCAAGGAAGTAAGTGGAGCCCCTGCAGTGGATAATGTGCCCTCAAAGGCATGAGATAATAAATAAAATTTCACTCTCAGAGAATTAGTTGTTAACTCTTCCCATATCGAAGAATCACCTGAGAAGGTTGATTTTTTAAAAAGCAATAGCTTGCGAAGAAATAAATAGAAGAAGTCATTAGAATTGAATGATATAGTATGATGAAGATGTTTCACATTGAAATTTAGAAAGAATTGATAAAGGGATGGGTCAATTATAGGGTTTCAAAAACTCACTCCTCCAGCCTCTTCACCATCGGATTCCCACCTCCGTAGTGAATTTCCTAACAAAGGCAGTATGGGAAGTGGAAAAGTAGAAATCCATTGCACAGATTAAGTTACCATTGTAGTTCTTACAAATGGGTAAAAGTGATTCCTTAAGACCATTAATAAGGTGCATTTAATTCAAATCTTAATGTTAGAAATTTAATAGGTATTTTTGAAAATCTACCATTCGTGTGGCGTGAGATATGGAAAGTAACAGTAAGAAGGCAATTTGTTTATAAAAGATCAAAACAATCAAGTGAAAATTATTGTTCATTCAATTATGCTCTTGATTCCCATAGGCTTTTCAAATCTTTTCATAGGATCCTTAAAAGCTTTAAATAGTAAGTTGAAAGCATTATCAGAAGCTATGGCCACCAGATTCATGGGGTTTGATGGATTGAATAGGATCACATCAAAGTGGAAAAATTTGACTGATACATCTCTCAAGTTCTATGATCTGGGAAATCTACATAGAAGATTGAATGATGAGAACATTCATCCTATGACAAAGAAACTCAAAAGGAGTGGTTTGGTTGAGGCCACTGGGTTTCTCGTAGTAGTTCAAGCCCCTAAGCTTATCCAAGAATGTATAGCTAGGTTCAACTTGGATACAAAGAAACTCCTACTGTTGGATGACACAGTACTTCTCTCCATTGATAGGGAGTTGATGTAGAACAATATCAATATTCCAGAGTGGGCAGAATTCTCAAACATGAATTTCCCACTTGTAGCATCAGAATACAATGAGAAGAAGATGAGATGGAGGAAAGAAATCATAGACTCGTGGTTTCAAAAGGATAGAAGCATGAAAGGAAAGGTGTTGAAGATGCTTTTCAGGATGGATTTGAAGGTTGAGATCATCATTGTCTTGGTACTTATTCATAGGATTAAAGGTGAAAGTGATGCCCTGAACTTCATAGAACATTACTTCTTCTTGGTCCAGGTAATATGTACTGAGCATCATTATATAGACTTGGCTCAAGTGGTAAGTGAAAATCTATCCAATGCCCCGAATCTCACCAAATATAAGAACAGTTTCTATATGTCTTTCTATTTGATATATGTGTTAGCTACATTGCAAGTATGGCCAGGACTCCCTAGGCTATAAGAATATGAAGACGATGTAAAAATTTATGATTTCTTCCCCCATTTGAGATTGCAAAATAGCTACTCCAAGTTCATTAGAGTTAATGACTCATTCATAATGAGACTATATAGAGAATTTCAAGGATGCTTAGAGTGGATATTTTCACCATAGGCTATGGAATTTATCACTCAATTTGGGAGCTTCTTTATTCAATTTGGAAGCTTCTCATACCTTCATCTTGAAGGTTTTGATGATTTTCCCATGAAGTTGCCAAGGTACCCAGATGATGTGGTCATGCTCGTGGATGTGATTTGTCAGATGTTGCAAGTGAACTTGATCAATGTAGGCATTAAGAAGAAAGGCTACAAGTTTCCTCTTGCCATTGGAGCCTATAGCTACGTGTCCAAATCAAATGCTAAGAATGTGATCAAGACATTTGAGAATAGATATAAGCTAGAGAAGTATGAGGTGCTGACACCATAGTTCGATCCAGTAGGCTATGCAAAAGATCATTTGAAGATGGAATCTATAGTCAGGCATATTCCCAAGCTTGAGGACTATTGGGCTAACTGTAAAGATGAGTTAGAAAGCTGAGAGAGGTTCTACTCTAGACTGACCATTGAACAAATCAAGTTGTTTAGAGTCAAGCCTAAAGCTTCTCCTCCTATTATCAAGAAGTTATTCATAGAAGATTTACTCTTTGCATCAAAGATCACAAGTGTGGAGTCAAGGATTGATAACACCATAGATCAGAAGAGGAAGAGAGTTGAGCTAAGTACTCCTAGTGGTGAGATGCTTTCATAAGAAATGCAGTCCGTCCTAGTTGAAAGAAAAGTTAAGAAGCCTAGGACATTGACCACCCTTGGTTGAGATCTTGATACAGGTCATTTGACTATGGAAATAGCCAAGCCTTTAAAAGATGGTAGAATCAAAGACTTCACTGCCTCAAATTTTGCACTCCAGTCCTTAGACATGGGGCTTGCCCACCATGATACGAAGGTAGATTTATGGATTTCCAGTAATGTCTTGATCAAGGAAGAGCTCAAGGAACTCAAAGTCACCAAGACTCAACTCAAGGAAGAGATCGAAGAGATGACTAACTTCATCAGGTAGTTAGTCACCCCTTTAGCTAGTCTACCTAGTTCTCTGACAACATTTGATCCTACTATGGCTGAGAGCCAAGCAATAATCACCAAATTACAAGAGGATTGACATTTTAGACACATTGGTAGGAGATGGATAGAGTGAATCAATTCTGAAGGCCTAGTAGCCATTGAATAGCTCAGAAATGTTCTTCTAATGTTGGAAACAAAGAAGGATTCAATTGGTGGGCATTTGAAAATACTCATGGCAAAGAGACTGAGATGTGAGGAGTCTCTAGTGTTATTGCATTGGTTAGTTGCTATGAAGACTAAGGGCACCGTGAAAGTTGGCATACTAAAAAAAGGAGATGAGCCTTTGATTGAGTGGCTCTAGGGCATGGAATTCAAAATGGAAATGATAATCAAGGTGGAAGCTGAAATGAAGGTCACCAAAGAGAAGATTGCCAAAGAGAAAAGTAAAATCTTTGCATATTTGACAAGCCTTCTTTCTGAATCCCAGTTTAGTATAGATGAAAATATCTTGATAGGTGTGGCCAACATGTAAAAGTCATTTTCTGACTACTTGGACCAACTCGCAGATTCATCTAGGTCTCATCTTGATAGGATACCCAATCTTCAACAAGTTGGTGGAAGTATATACAAGACTATAGAAAAGATGTAGATTCAAAAGGATGCAGAAAAACTCCTGGAGAAATATCATTCCCACTGGCTCGTAAGATTCAAAAACATCTACATCCTAGATTCTAAAAGGATGATTCTAATTCTTGCAGCTGCCAAAGCCCATAAGGCTAAGTTGGAAGAAGGTGAAGAAGCCAGCAAAGAGAAAATAATTTCCCCTTCCCCTTCTCTTTTTGGTACACATTATATGAGTGGTAAATGGCCACTTTTCATTTACCAGCACTGTAGAATATGAATCAATTCAATTGATTTTGTAACGGCTTAACTCTTGAAGCCTATATGTAATACTCTGAAAATCAATGAAAGGGTCACCTAAATTTTGGTGTGAAATACATCTTGTTGCAGAGTCAATTGGGAATGTATTTGGTGCCATTCATTTAATGTTCCATGCATTTGTAGGGTTGATGTTATTTTCCTTAAACTGGGTTGAAATTAGTAAATAGACGGAGTTTTGTTTCTTTTTTTAGTGCAGCTAATCGATATTAATTGGAGTATTGCTTGAAGGTTGGGAGAACATATGTATGTTCCTTTATACTAGATTCATTAGTATTGTTTTACTGTGTTTCATTCATTCAATTAGATTTCATTAATGCATTACCACTGGTGTGAATTCATAAGCATTGTGAAATCATAGAGTTGGTTAAGGTTTGGAATAAATCTATTGCCTAGGTTAGTTTCTCACCGAGGGCTAGTCCAGTTACCTCTCCTTTTCTCTGGTTAAGAACATACCCCCTTTAGGACTTAGAGACAAAAAACATTCACTACATAATCTTCACATAAGGGAGTTGTACCTATTAAAATTCAGAGGGAAGTTAGTTAAATGAGTAACAACTTTCCAACTATTCGTATTCACATTATCTCTTAAAGGATTTGGGGAAAACAAAGAGTTAAATCTAAGAAAGGATAATCTATTTACCAAAATCTCCAAAGGTGGAGACAACTATGTACAATGTTTCCTCACAAGCTACCTGAGTCTAAAAGGCTTGACATATTTTTGGGTAATCTTTCCCCAGACTTCGGATACCAAGTGAAATGACAAGGCCCCCTAACCTTTGATAGCATGATTAAACAAGCAGTGTGAATAGAGGCGTTTATGGTTAAGAAAGGGGAGTTAAATTTGAATAAGGATAAAAAACAAGGACAAAGGAAAGGTTGTAAAAAAAATAGAGATATTCTAAATGATGGAGTGGTTGACAATGTCACCATGAAGCCTTCAAAGTCTATTTTTAATCTTACTTCTAGTATACAAGCAGCTAAGGCTATTGAAAAGACTACAATGGATAATCAGTAAACTTCAAGATTTTTTAAGAATAAACCTTGGGCCTCTCGACCCAAATGTGAATTCACTTCTTTGGGAGAGCCTCTTGATGTGGTCTATAAAACTCTTGTGTAGAATCAAATACTTGCTCCTTTGGAAAATTATTTTTATGACCCACAACCATGACCTCATTGGTGGAATGACAACACATACTATGACTATCACCAAAATATTGGTCATAAGACTTCTACTTGTCTCCAGCTGAAACATAAGGTTCAAGATCTAATTGACAATGATGACATTATTGTGGACAACCATAACAAAAATTTGGATCATCAGGTGTTTAAGGATCCCTTCCCTCCTCATGAGAAAGGTGAGTCTTCCAAAGCTAAGAATACCAATCCCAAGGTTAACTATATGTATACCACCAATGATAATGTCATCAACATGATTGAACCTAATGAAATTGAGTATTGTGATGTGATCACTTTCAAGGGGAGTGGTGATGCTCCCAAATCTAAGACTCCTTTTATCTCACGTAGTTCTGTATCTCATTCATCTAAATCTAAACAACCTCAGGATTGTGCCAATTTTTTTACTCAATCACATGGAAGGACTATTTTGAAAGGTCCTGATCCTCATTTATCTTCTCTAAAACAAACTATTGATAAGACTACTACTAGTCCTACCAACAAAACCTCAACATCAGTCCCTATGCCTAGCACTACTAGATATAGCATCTTAGATTAGCTCCAACAAACCAATGCTTAGATTACCATTTTTGAGCTATTTAAGATCTCGCCTGCTCATAGGTAGATTCTAGATAAAGCCCTCACCGAGGAAAATGTCCCCAAAGATCTTGATCTTGATCGGTTCCAATCTATGGTGGGTCATTTGACCTCACCTCATTATTTTTCCTTCTTTGAAGAAGATGATCACTCTCTAAGCCATCTGCATAATGCTCCCTTTCATATAGAAGTCATGATAGGCCTTAAGTGTATCCACCGAGTGCTCATAGACAATGGTGCTGACCTCAATATTTGTTCTGCTAAGTTGCTTACCCAGCTAGGTTATGATGAGGATTGTATAGATTCTCGCAAGAAGATTACTATCAAAGCTTATGATGAAGAAGAGTACAAGTCCAAAGGCTTAGTTGTGCTACCTATTTGCATAGGACCTATTGAGAGAGATGCTATTTGTCAAGTCTTGGATATTCCTCTCACATAAAATATCTTGTTGGGTAGACCATGGATTCATGAGATGTAGGCTGTTCCATCTATATACAATCAGTGCATCAAGTTTCCATTCCATGGAGTGGAAGTCATTGTGCTTGCTAATACCAACTACTCTTGAAACACACTCACATAGTTTGTAGATAGCTTTGCCCTAGCCAATAGAGAGTCTATTGAGTTTTACGATGCCAAGCTCAAAGAAATGGAATAGACTCTGAAACTTAAGGATATGGGCATGGGAGGATATCAAATTGAACCTGTGCTATCACTAGCTACTCTCTCTCCATCTCCATGCTCCTATGGGAGACCTTCTAAGAGTAACAAGCCTTCTAATGACTCCCCTCAAACAATCTATGATGGCACCTTTGTACAGGCCTCTATACCTTTAGAAGATCAGGATGAAGAGAGAGCTATCATAGCTTGGATCTATAAAGGGAAAGAAACATCTAAAATGACTACTCCACCTCTAGACTTAGAGAAAGAACCATACAGTGAGGCCTTCAAGATCATGAAGTGCTTCGGCTACAAAGGGAGTGGTCCTATAGGAATGAATGGCAATGCTTTGTTGAAACCCATTGAAGCTACAGGTCATTGCACAAAGGATACTACTGGCTTAGGCTTCAAAAAGATCCCCTTTCATTTAGGGATAAACACATTTATGCTAGAACCAGAACCTAAACCTAAACCTAAACTTGAATTTGAAGATACTACCCCAGAGGTAAATCTAGAGGCTAGCTTTGACGAGGATACTTTCCTGTATGCTATTCCTCTTGAATTTGCTACACTCTTTGCAGAACTAGATGAACCTATTATACCTGTCCATCTAGTAGGGATTGATAGTGACTTAGATGACACCACTTAAGTACATCAACTCACATATGACCAATGGAGAGAAATGCAAATTGAAAATTCTAGTTTTTAGGGTGAACCATATGTACCACCACATTTTAAAAAGTGGTTTGAACAAGATCAACTTCAACAAACTATAAATACCATAAGAGATGGGAATGAGTCTAATGGTATTGCTAGTGCTTATGGAATTCCCACATCAAGTACTGACTCACATGAGTATGAGTTTGACTTTTTGTCTGATGCTACTTATGATAAAGATATAGACATGGTACATACATTTGAAAACCCTCTCAAAGTAGGTGAAGGGTCTAGTGTTAGGATGCACAAATTAGATGCCATCAGTGTTAACTTGTCCTCTACTTCTAACATGGGGTCTCATAGGGATTCAAATGCTCCTTTGGATAAGATTTCTCTAGGTCTTGACTTGCTCATCTGTGCTTTTGATGATTATACTATGAATGCAATTGAACCTTCCACTTCTCTCTCACTCAAAAATCCCGAGCTGATAAATTGGAACTCCCCTTCCTCATCCAATGAAGTCCTAACATTCCAGAATGATTACTCTCTAGCCTATTACCTCCATGCTATTGAACTTGTAATGTCCTCCACCAACGAAGGTAGTGTCAACATGACAGAGGTAGATATCAAGTATCTTAGTCAAAAAATTAAAAGAAGAAAAAATAGATGCTCTAATGGTGAAAACCACATTGTGGTAGTGTTAGAGCCAAAAATAGTAAAAATAAAAGATGCATCTAAGGGTGAAAACCTCTCTAAGGCACCCAAGGATGAGATACTTGATACACTCCTGAGCCACTTTCAAGAGAGATCATCAGTATTTATTGAGTTGACACAACTAGTGAATATGGGTATAGAGGCTGCTCCACAAATTATTCATCTAGCATAGTCATTATATGCAAAAGAAAAGGAAGAGTTCACTAGCTTCTTTCAAAGCAAGAAAATAAAATTTGCATGGAATTACTCTAATATGCCTAGATTGGACCCCAACTAA